>CABFWB010001578.1:0-41247 GCA_902151455.1 Timema bartmani
ACCCTACCATTGCACATTAGCGTAAGTGCGTATAACCCGAACGGGTAGTAAGACGCGGTGCTAATATTAATAATAATAATTCAATATGTAGATCTAGGTCCCGAGCTACATGCTAGGAATCGGATAAACAGTGTACATACATAAAAAAAAAAAAAGGTTCAATTCTCATGTCTAGGTGTCATTTTTCAACTAATTTAAATTAATTTACAATAAAGGTTAAATATTTTAATTATATTATATTTAGAAAGCAAACTCACTGATAATATCAGCCAGACTTAGTGAGATGATGAGTGCTAACTAAGCACTCTCATGCTTGACTTGACTTAAAGTCGATTTGTATCCTTTGTGTTTAGTTGAGTTTTAGAGTTGAAAGTATTAATCCACTAAGGTGTTAAGTTGAAAATAATATTAAAAAATAAAATGTTTGCATATTTCACACTCCACGGCAACCTTTACCAAAACGTAAAAGAATAAAGACGATATTTTTGTGTGATGTTATTCATTGTGACCTAATTGATTGAAAATGTATAGCTAACATAACAAGTAGGCCTATATTATTCTGGTTTCCAACCTTTTGCAGGATTTGACCTTGTGTGATTTTAGTTTTATGGAATCAATAAAAATAGTTCTTAGCAGTCTTCTTTTTATTTACATCTTCCTATTTAAATCAGTTGTGTTAAAATAATAATTCAAAGATGTATTGAAGAAAATTATTAATTATGGCTGCTATTTATTATCACTTAGACAGTTTTGTAAAAAAAAATTATCTTTCATTCGATTGTGAAAGAGTTTATGGTTATTTTTACAGTATTGTAAAATTATGAGGTTTTCAATAACAATTTGTTACACACTGTTAAAAAATAATTTTGGAAATCTAGAAAGATTTTGTGCCTCTAATTTTACTCAATGTTAAAACTCCCTGAATTTCAAATTTGTCTAAAAAATATTATTTTAGAAAAATTGTGTAAGTGAAATAGAATCTAATAACAGCCGAGCATTTTTTATTAAAAAAATAATAAAAGTCATAATATAATAATAATAGTAGTAGTAAAAGGTCACGCAAATAAAATTCCTACTGAACCATTGAGACCGTAACTTTAACTTATGGAAGTACTGGTGACTTTCTTAGAAAGCAGCACATATGTGGAAAATATGATACAACAAATTTAACATTGACTTTACAGATCTTTCGTGAGTAAATAGATCTTTGTAATAATCATAATAAGTCTATCTTGTATAAAAAGTGTGACGTTGATAGATTTTGTTGTCAATCTAAGAATTTGCAACATAACTTCTATTTAAGGACAACTTGAAATTTTGTATGTATAACTTTTAGCTAAATATACATTTTGTTATTTTATATTTATTTAATATATTCAATAGGAAATGTACTGACTGGTAAAATTCAGTATGCTGATTTTTAAAAAATGAAAGACTTAAGGGTGGGTTGCAGTCTCAAGGTAAATTTTATTTGAAAAATAGGTTATAGAATGCTTACACTGACTTTTCTTTCTTGATGTCACAGCATGTGCTCGTTTCACAAAATATCATTCATTTAAGGCAGCTATTTTCTTTCAAACAAAATAATATTTTTTTTTAATTTCACAGTGAAATTAGATGGCACATCATTTAGAAATAGAGGGGGGTCGGGGTGCGAAGTAACTCATATCACGGTATATTGGCCATACTCTTTCATGGGCGGAAAAGATCTCAACTCTAACACAGCCATTGGGCCTCAAATTATAACCATAACCCTTTTTCTAGCAAATGAGACACTAATCTATTTTGAAGAAATTTTAAACATGTAGGCCTACAGGACAAATGAAACTACAAAATATATTGGATGTAACTACATGCAAGAATCCACTGAATGAGACTGTTAGATGATGGCACAAATATAAAATCCCAAATTAATACTTAAGATAATTATTGATACAAACCTATTTTTCGAACACTCTATAATTTTTTTAGAGTTATGTTCCTACACAACCTGTCAATAAATTAAAATTTTGAAGATATTGAAAGTAACAATTAAATCTTCATAGAAAAAGATGTCGTTTAAGAATAAATATGTATAAACTACTGCGAATGTTCATGGGCTAACAGAAAATGTCATAAGCCACAAAGAATCACATGTTTATCAATTTTACACTTCGCCATTTATTCAGTGATTTTAGTTAATTTTATATTTAATTCTATTTAAATTAGTTCAAAATTATAAAACTTAATAAATCTTGATGTTAGTTCATAGTTATAAAACTTTCTGAATATCAATAATAGTTCATAATTATAAAGCTTTATAAATAATAATGTTAGTTCATAGTTATAAATCTTGGTACTATCCGATTTGCCATATTCTTGGGTACAAGTGTAAGGAAAGAAACTTAATGTTCTATTCAGATTGAATAAGTATTTATGCAAACAACTTTATGTCAAAATAGATATAGACTAGTCAATGAAAGGTTAAATGAGATAATAAATTGCAACAATCACATTTATTGTGGCTAAATTAGTCAAGTAGAATGTACAAAATGTCTTGCACTATGTAATTATCTGGACCAACATCTTATCTTCAGTCCTAAGACCTAATGAGTTTTGTGGAACACCGAAACATGCAGTCATCCAAGACAATCAATGATTTAGTCGTATCATACAATGAGATGGGACCCACTAATTAAAATCACATAAGGAATGTTAAAGTTTTCTATTAAAAAGTTTTTTGTTACAAATTAACATCACGGTACATAATCAACTTATATTTAACATTTTTAAAACTTTACTAAAACTAATAATTTTACTGTTCACATTTTTTGTTGAACCCTGTTCTTATGATAATTGTTCTGAATCTACATATGCAATTGTATTTTAAATAACCTTGAAAGTTTTACCCTACAAGATCTTTATTAATTCTTGGTTGTTACCAACGATAAATTCTATTACCACACATTTTTAAAGTGTTATGTTGTATAATTTTAAATGTCAACTTTTAACACATTTTTATAATTTCTTGTTTCATATATTATGAACTTTAGCTTCATTAATTAAATCACATTACATTTACAACCTTCATTAACTTCAAATTTCAATATTTTATCATAGTTACCATATATGTTGTACAGTTTTAAATGTCAACTTTTGACAAGTGCTTATCTTTATAATTTTCTTGTTTCATGTGCTTTTGCTTCATTAATTAAACACATTCCATTTAATAACAACCTCAATTAACATTTAGTTTCAATATATGTTTTTCATATTATAATCTTCCCAAATCTTAATAACAAATTGTACCACCTATAGGTTTGTCGTCATTTACATGCATTATTTTATATAAGATTTTATAACCTTTTATTGTTTTAGTATTAAATTTTCTACATTCTATTTGATTAATTCATCCACAATAAATGTGATAGCTGTTACAATTTATTATCTTATTTAACCTTTTATTGACTAGGCCTATACCAGTAGTTTCCAAACTGTAAGCCATGAAATATTCCAATATTTTCGATGAAATGACAGCCCACGTGGTTTTATAATCGGACCGTCGATGTGTTGATGCGATGTTTAAGAAGGAGATCTAATAGATACTGTACAAACCACTAAGTGTTTTCACTTCTCAAGAGAAATACTAGATGGTGTTCTATGTCAGAATTTTACTAGAGTCCTTTAATAACTCTGGATTGTTCTAATATAAAGCAATTTAGAAGCCAGTTGTTTCTCAGCCCGCTACACAAACAGACGAAGTTCACTTAGTGCATCAATTTAAATATAGTGAATGGATTGTTCTAGTTATTCATTGAACTTTCTCGGTAGCTGCTTGATAATTGTATATAAATAACTGTCTCCGTGGCCTTAATTTATTGAAGATTGAACCAAGGGAATGGTGTTGTGATCAATTAAACTTTTAAAAGTTGTTGTTCTTATCTTCCTAAGAATGGACAAATTTTGATTTGAACAACACTAATAAGCATTGTAGGAGTGAAAATAAAGAGGATGCACCAACAAAACTAGTAGTGTGTGTGTGTGTGCGTGTGTGTGTGTGTGCGAAGAAGCGGAAATTTCGTAAATACGACACTTAATCGGATTTTGACTCTACATCGATAGATGTCAACGATGAAGAGAGACCGCAGTGTGTACTGTGTATGAAAGTTTTGGCACCAGAGTGCATGCTTCCAAGTAAGCTAAAATGCCATTTAGAAACCAATCATCGAAACATGATTGGTAAACCTCGCGACTATTTCACCAGAAAATTAAAAGAACTAAAACACCAAAAAAGTACCTTTTCTCAGTAGGTTTCAATACCAAGCAATGCTTTGCTAGCATCAGACAAGATTGCATATAAAGTCGAAAATTGTAAAAACCCCATTCTATCTCAGAACAACTGATTCTACTGGCTGCTGTAGATTTAGTTAACATTATGACTGGGGAGTCTGCTTTCACGGGTGACTTTGTCTAACAATAATATCAGTCGCAGAATCCAGCACATGGCGGAGGATCTCAATGATCAATTATTTGAAAAAATAAAATGGAAGGAATTTGGATTCCAGCTGTATGAGGTCACGGACAGTAATAAGGTTGCACATTTGATTTGCTATGTATGGTTCATAGATGGAAATTACATTGTGGAAGACCTTATTTTTTTGTAAAAGTATCACTGCAAGTACAAAGTCTCAAGACTTGTTCGACATCCTGGACACATTTATATTAGAAAATAATTTGGAGTGAACAAAGTGTGTTGGTGTCTGTACTGGTGGTGGTCGTCGTTTGATGTCAGGCCATTATGGAGGATTGCAGGCACTTATTCGAAGAAAAGCTCTTGATTCACTGTCGATCCATTGCATCATTCAATGAGAAGCACTCACATCAAATTATATGGTTCTTCTACTGAATCTGGTCCTAGAATGTGTGGTGAGTGTGGTAAATTTATAAAAACTCGACCAATTAAAGCAAGGTTTTTCAAAAAATTGTGTGAGGACGTGGGAGCCGAATACAGCTCTTTGTTGTAATACTGCCCCTCGCGATGGCTCTCTTGTAGCATTGTACTGTCCCATACATTTGAATTACAGTAGGAAATGTACACTTTTCTTGAATAGGAAAAATACGAGTATGCCAAACACTTCATGGAAACAGATTTTTTGGTAAAACTAGCATTCTTATGTGATATCTTTGAAAAGTTAAATATGTTGATTCTCTCCCTGCAGGAAGGCAACATGAACATTTGAAATTGTTCGAGAATTATTTTTCAGTTGTGTTGCTAGCAATTGCTGACGCAAATTACAAATTCATTTATGTTGACGTTTGTGCTTTTGGAAATGACTCTGACAGCACAATATTTGAAAGATCTGATTTGTACAAGAAGCTCAAAAATAATGAACTGAATATTCCAAAAGGCCATCCTCTCCTAGGAACTGTAGGTCCAAATATGCCCTACACGTTTATTGGTGATGAGGTGCTTGACCTTTCCTAAAATGTAATGAGCATTACAGCGGAAAAGTTTTGTCAAACAAAAAAAAAAGTATTTTCAACTATAGCTTGTATTGGGCTCGCAGGAATGTAGAGAGTACATTTGGCATACTTTAAATAAATTGAGAATTTTCCAAAAAGCTATGAATACAAACTTGGATTTTACCATAATTTAAAAAAAGACATGTTGTACTCTCCACAATTTTGTAAGATCTAGAGATGGGGTCAACATTCAAGATGAATTGTTGAGTGTACAAGGGTTTTTTTGAGGTGGGATAAGACACCTCAGGATCCTCAAGATGACCTTTTCAGTTAACTCAAGCAAGAAACAGGTTGGCTGATTATTTTGTTTCTGATTTTGGCAGCGTCCCTTGGCAAACAAATTATATTTAAGGGCTTTTAGGGTTCAAACTATAGACTTAACACATTCTACCAAAGACTTGAACTGTAACCATTGTACCATATTGAACAATAAATATAATATATCGTACAACAGAATCGCACA
This sequence comes from Timema bartmani, assembly GCA_902151455.1. Lineage (NCBI taxonomy): Eukaryota > Metazoa > Arthropoda > Insecta > Phasmatodea > Timematidae > Timema > Timema bartmani. The sequence goes on from CABFWB010001578.1 coordinate 5,966, forward strand.
ATCTTTATATAATTGTGTATCACAGCTTCGAAGCAATTATTTAAAAAAAAAATTGCTTTAAGTTAACTTTATTATATTATATTATATTTAGCACCGCATCTTACTACCCGTTCGGGTTATACGCTTTTAAGTTAACTAACCTTAAAGAAGTTTCCTCATAAAAACAAATACATCATCATGTTAATCACCATAAACATTATTTATATATAAATTTTAAACCAAATTGTTAAATATGTTTTACAAATTTCAAATTTTCAAAAATATACTAGGATTAGGAAAAAAAAGGGGGAAACTACAGTTTGAAGGGATTGGGCAAAAGAGTTGACAAAATGGTTGAAGCTCGAAAAGGTTTTGATAACATAATCTGTCATAATGTGTTTAGAACCAATAGATGGACAAAATTCAAATCCTCCACTTGACAATGCTAAGATTAAAAGGTTAAAAAGGTGAAAGGTTAACTACATAGGGTGAAGGATTATTTTAAAGTACTTAGGAGATTGGGCAGTATCTTGTAGCTGGTTCCTTTGCTGGCTCAAAATATTGATAATTTGAGAATGAGAAATTGACTGACAAAAGAAAGGCAAATGAAAATTAATATGACGATAGAGGGAGTAGGAAAGGTATATTTTATATTATTTTTAATTTGAATATGCCTATTAAACACAGGGGCTGTTAACTTAATCCAAGGGGTGGTGATAAGGTTAATTCACCCTAGTGAAAAACATATTTTGACCTAAATAAAGTGAAGAAAATGGCAATATAAGACATTTTACTCAATCCTATCTCACTAGATAGGCTAGTACTTGTACCCATCCAAAAGCTTTGCATCAGGCCCACCTACTTTTATAATTAATTTTTATTTGTTTGAAGGTTTGACTATAATGCCCTTAGAATGGCTTTTTGGCAAGAAAATGACACCAGAGGAACTGCTTCGGAAGAATCAGAGAGCTCTGAACAAGGCGATGCGGGATCTGGACCGAGAGAAGAGTCGGATGGAGCAACAAGAGAAAAAGATCATAATGGACATAAAGAAACTTGCCAAGGATGGGCAGATGGTAAGATAATCATCATGTTGGGAACACGTGCAGCCTTTCTTTAAGATTTCTTTAATATATCTATTGTTATATCACACAGTTAAGTTAACACACAATTGTAGTTATTAGTGCTAAGACCACACTCTTATAGTGCACTATAAAATACATCTCATTTGCATTGGTACAATGTGACTCATATTGGGTGGGCATGCAGATTAACAGGCAAGATCATTTAGTTTGTTTGGCCGATGACGAGAAGGTAGGGGCTGGAATCTTGGGTGAGTAAACTAAAGCTTATTTTTTCCTAAGTGGCTACTCTTCTCTCTACCTCATTAGCGTTGTTAAATGTGGATAGCCCATATGAGTAGTAAGACGTTGTGCAATAATAAAACCTGACCAGGATTAAAACTAAAGTGTGTCAGAAGTAGTTGAAGCACAATATCTTGGCCATACTCAAGACCTCCTATAATTAAGATTGCATATAAATATAATACTTGTGCTTTAGTGGTTGAAATAATTGGTTCCAAGTTTTAGTTACTTTTCTAAGTTTACACACAAAGTACAGTAAATGAGCTATTTCAATTTTACATATGGAACTTGTTAAAGCTGCTCTCTAGTAAAGTTAAATTCCCATTACTTTTTTGAAGCCCATATGATCTGAATTACAAATACAATCAAACTTCGATAACTCAAATCTCAAGGGAAAAGCTGGATTCTTCGAGTATAGAGGTTTTATCTTATCCAAGTTTTTGAGTTGTAGGGCTTAGATAAAATAAAATTCGACTTATAGAGGCTTCCTATGAGATGAATACATTATTAATGTTTTTTGAGTTGTAGAGGCTCAAAGAAAGAACAATTCGACTTATAGAGGCTTTATACAAGATGAATAAACTAGTGTACTAATGTTTTTCAAGTTGTAGAGGCTCAAAGAAATAAAAATTCGACTTCAATATACTTTTATTATAACTTAAATTGTGTATTTTAAAAATGGAAAATTGCATTACTGTACTGTATGAAAATCTTTCCAGTACAAATTTTTAATTTAAAAAATGACAGTTTGTAAACTAATATATTATGTAGACCAGGGGTTATTAACTTGGTTACAGTGTTTTTAAAAAAGCCTGTTATTTTACTTTGCTTATTAAAAGGCTGAAGGTCAATTGCATGTTCAATTTTGACCAAAGCAGAGAATACGCTGTCTTCAATATTGCTGGACCGTTCTATAAAAGTCTGAAGCGTGTTGATAGCAGCTTTGGCCTGCTGAGTCGACACTGGGGGTTTCTATACATAAGGCTCCTCGTGATTATCGTCTTTGTGGATTCCATCACTGTGACTGACTGACTTAACTATGTCCGAATCTGTCAATGATCCGGTAACAGCCATTTCATCAAAATCAACAAAATCTTCAAATGTAAAATTTTCATCATTATAATGGGTCATAACTTCATTACATTCTGCTTCCATGTTGTTGTTTGGGTCAGGTTCTGGTTCTTCTTCATCTTGAAAGTAGAATCCACATGCCTTAAAACAATTTACAATTGTTTCTTTGGTTATGTTTCTCCATGATTTGTCTGCCACTCTCATTGCTTGTAGAATGTTGATAGAGCTTTTTTCCCCTATTTTCTATGTCCAATAGGATATTTCTTACAACTTCCTTTTTTTACAGGGTTTTAAAATTTTTAATGATTCCTTGATCCAAAGGTTGCAGTTTTGATGTAGTGTTTGGCGGCAGAAATTATATTTTCACCTATTTAAGCTGTGGAATTATATTATCCACCGTGCAGTTGTCTAGGGAAAAATAATTTTATGTTTTTCTTTTTTCATTTGCTTGTCATCTTAACTAACCACTCTGCAAATATTTCAGCATTCATCCATGCCTTCTCATTGGCAGTGTATTCTAAAGGAAAGGAATTGCAACCTGCAAAACATTGTGGCTTTTTTGATTTTCCTATAAATAAAGACTTGAGTTTTTCAGTCCCTGTCATATTTGCTGCTTATAAAACAGTGACTCATTCCTTGCAGTGCTTGTCTCTGAGACATTTTTCCTTTTAACGTGATTGTTTTGTCAGAAAGGCATTTGTAGAACAATGCAGTCTCACCCGCATTAAAACATTGTGTGGTTAATAATCTTTCAACAGTCCTTCTAATTAATTTTTCCACTCACTGCAAACTTCATCATTCACACTAGCTTTTTCGCCACACAGTTTTATAAAAACATTTCTTTTTTTTTAAATTGTCCAGCCACCCATTACTAGCCCTAAACTTTTCATGACCCAACAATTTAGTAAAAGCCTCGGCTTTTTCTTTTAATATTGGTCCTCCTATGCTAACATTGTTGTCCCTGCATTGTTTAAACCATTTTAATAAGCACTCTTATAGGTCAGGAAATTCACTAGCTCTCTTTCTCTTATGATCTAAGTTACCTGAAGAGATCTTCTGCATAACGTCACCTTCATTTTTCAGGATCGTTGAGAGAGTACTGGCGGGAATTCCAAATTCGTCAGCAATGTCCTCCTTCTTTCTTGAACCAGTCTTGACTGCTTCAATTACTTTCAGCTTTTCACCAACACTTAATGCTTTTAGCTTTCGTTTGGAACTAACTCATTTTCCTTTACATTATGTAACACTAAAATGTACGCACCACTATGCTCAAAATTGATAAGAAAGCAGTGATGCGTAGTAAATCATCAACTTGACTGACAACCAATAGCTTGAGGTGGGATGAGAGAACAGTGGCTACTGTATTGGAAAACACTGTTATCATTCTCTTGTTTTGGTTTGATCAATCTCCCCTCATACAAGACATATCTTGCAACGCTGGTTTGTAGATGTTGCCAGTCAATCCTTCTTACCCCAGAACACAGAGATAGCGAAATGAAATCGAGTGTGAGGGAGTGAGAGCTGGGACATGCTTTCGCTTCGAGATATGGAGGTCAAGGTGTTAAGACTTTGAGCTATAGAGGTAACTTTCGACTTACAGATGTCAGGCTTCTCTAAATTCGAATAATGGACTAAATTTTGACTTATGGAGGTTTTCAAGTTAGCAAGGTTCTGCTGTAATTCAATAGTAATTGTGTAATGCGTATATCTTTGATAGGTTTGTTTGATGCCTTTTAAAGCTTGGTTCAAACTTAAAGCTACCTTATTTGTGAATTTTAAATTACTAAAGCTTAGAAATAAACACAATGAAAATATCATTAGGATTTTTAGAAACTGTACAAATTACCATAGCTTTGTTATTTTTGGTAAAATTGATGCATAACAGGCAAGTTTGTGGAATAAAAAGATAGGAATGCATTTAAATAAATGTATTCTATATTCAACCACTGTTTGACCTCCAAGACTATTTTAATATTTAAAACTTGGAGCTACTTGAAATTGCTGAAGCACTTGACATCCCCACTNACATAGTCGTGCTAAGAGGTAATATTTAATGGTTCAGAAATTTCAGTTACAGCAAAAATATGCTAAGGTAAGAGAGTAGGGAATGCAAGTTAAAGGCAGGCTTTTTTTTGCAGTTTTTATAGCAAAACATTTTTTGACCAAAATAAATAAAATAAGGCACTTTTGGGAGAAAAAAAACACAATAAGCAATATAAAATGGATTTTACTACTGACAACCGATTCACATTATTGTTTTTAGCACTACGTTTCACTTCTCGCTTAGGTTATGTGAGTATGTACTTATTTAGCTAATATTTTAGGGGTATAACACTGTGAAAGTTACTGACCATAACATTTTCCATAACATAATTTTACTGGACTTTTGATCATATTTTTTTCCCTACTTATGTAACACAAATAATTAACACCAATTTTAGATAATATTGATTGCTTCAGGATGCTGTAAAAATAATGGCTATGGACCTTGTCAGAACTCGCCGATATGTTAAAAAATTCATGTTGATGAAAGCGAACATCCAAGCCGTGTCCCTCAAAATCCAGACCCTTAGGTCTCAGAATGCAATGGCAGAAGCTATGAAAGGAGTCACCAAAGCTATGCAGAGTATGAACAGGTACTGTAATGTAGTCATATACTTAAGGTCATTCATTAGAGTTTACTGAATAGTAAATACCTGATGGTTGCGGTGAGAATTTGAGTTTGTTTACATCCACCAAGTGGTAAATTAATGTTCTTATGTCTGATTCTTGTACATCCTATAATTAGGTTAAAATAAGGTGCAAATATGTGACTACATGCATTAAATATGTATGTAAAGATACCCAGTTAATTTTATCTTTGTTTTAAGTGACTTAAAGTGACACTCGTCAGTTCCTGAACCAAGAATCGATTTTAACACTTGCCATACTTAACCAAATTTGTGTGTGTGTATATATATATGAAATAGTAAGATTGGTAGTTATTAGTCAAGTATTTTTTATAGCTTCATGCATTTCAACAAATTATTGCTTATTTCAGGCAACTGAATTTACCACAGATTCAAAAAATCCTCATGGAATTTGAGAAACAGTCCGAGATAATGGATATGAAGGAGGAGATGATGAATGATGCCATGGATGATGCTATGGAGGATGAAGGGGATGAAGAAGAAAGGTAGGAAATTTGTAATGATCATAACGCCCAAAAATATATAAATCCTAACATTCTTTTATAGCAGAAATTAAAAGAGACAACTTTTTGTCATTGTGATTGTGATTACAGATTGATATGACTTAAATATAAACTAAAACTTTAAATAATGAGAGATAAATTACATAAAGCCTCTGACAATTTTGAATATCTAAGTGTTTGGGCAGTAGTATCCTAAGCTCGTGAGTCATGGTTCTATTTGCCTATTCATATCATCATCAACTGTTTCTAGTCTGTGGCCAGATCAATTTAGTAAAATGCCTCCATCTTCCTCTATCCTTCTACCATTCTTCCTTCTTTAATTTCTTCCATTACTCTCCTTTCACTTGCACACTTTCTGTTGTTTGCTCCTCCCATCCCTTTCTTAGCCTCTCTTGCAGTCTTTTTTCTAAATACTTAATTTCCAACATTTTCTTTGGCATCCTCTCTTTTTCCATCCTCATTAAATGACCATACCCTTTCAGTCTTGCTTCCTCTACCATCTCATGTACTCCCTGTACCCCCACTCTTTCGTGAATAACTTCATTCCTAATCTTGTTTCTCCTTGTGACAGCTAACATGCTCCTAACAAACTTCATTCCCATAGCCTCCCCTTTCCTCTTTTCTCTTACATTCACTGTTCATGTTTCTGCTGTGTATGTGACTATGGGTACAAAGTATGTACCACACAGTCCTTCCTTACACTTAAAGGACACTTTTAATCAAGTACTAAAGTTTGGCAGACATGTTCAGCACACATTTACCACAACATTTTCATCTGGAATCATTTTTTCAAAGTCTGAAAATTAGAGGGAATTTTTTTTTTGTGCCAGGAAAACCAGGAACTAAGGCTAGAATTAGATTCTAGAATTTGAGTAGCCACCCTGTATTAGCATTATTCTCCCCCTCACATAATATATTGTAATATTGTTTTAGTGATGCTGTGGTATCACAAGTCTTGGATGAATTGGGTCTGCAGTTGAACGACAAATTGTCTGGACTGCCACAAGCTTCAGGCTCCCTCGCGGCAACCAGCAAACAACCCGCTCAGCCTGTGGCTGCGGGAGGGGGTCCCGTTTCGGACGCTGATGCGGACCTTCAAGCACGCCTTGATAACCTTCGGAGGGAGTGACTGTCCAGATCCTTTATATCGATTCCGCTTATTCGCATAAGATGTATGCTTTGCTATACACTTCACGAACTTGTATAAAACATTAGTTGATATTTCTTTAAATTGCTATTTTATTTGTGGCGATTAAGTTTAGTGGAAAGTTGTATCCAATTCAAAGTTTGTTTTTAATAATATTATGTGAAAAATTCTTATACCCTTAGTGTTTATATGACATTAACCCTTTTTAAAGGATAATTATGATTTATATACTTTATACATTTAACTGTTCATTTATGTTTATACTTTAATCAAGCCAGCAAAATAATATGTTAATTTAAAATTATGGTTTCACAAATAGCAAGTATTACTTTTAATTAATCTCAATATTTTATCTGAGCCTACAAGATGAATTTAAAAATAACTTTTTGAGTTTTCAACAATAAGTACAACTTCGATGTTGGTGTTGATTCATTCTTGAATTGAGTTATGTGCACAGCCTTAACTACTCTAAACAAAAATACATGTATTATAGAGCCTGTTGTTGAGTATTTTCAAAATGTTTTTTTTAATATTGTTAATACTTATCAGAATATTTTGTAAAAATAAAATACGTTTATATAAGTAGAAAATAGTGCTTTCATTCTGTTTAATTTCAATTACCATTACTTATTGATGTGTAGAGGTAATTTATGTTTTCTGCATGCCAACCTAAACACCAAAATTTATACTTATTAGAATACTATTGTATCCATTATTACAATGCCCTGAACAGGTAAAACCATAAGCAAAAATTTAAAGACAATTATATTCTAGGTTAATCATCTTAATGATCATCATCAGCCATTGTTTCCAGTTTGTGACTGGGTTCGTTTAGTAAAATGCTTCCATCTTCCTCTTTCCTTCCACCTTTATTCTTCTCTCACTTGCACACTTTCTGTTACCTGCTCTCATCTCTTTCTTGATCTACCGTGCGGGTTTTTTTCCTATATTCTTAATTTCCATCATTCTCTTTGGTATTTTCTTCTTTTCCTTCCTCATTACATAACCATACCATCTCAGACTTGCTTCCTCTACCAACTCATACTCCTTGTACTCCCACACTTTCTCAGGTAACTGCATTCCTTATTCTGTCTATCCTCGCAACAGCTAACATGCTCCTTATAAACTTCATTCCCATAGCTTCCACATTCCTAGTCTCTCTAACACTCACTGCACCCCTGCTGCCCTCTTCTTATTAGATTTTCTATACTCGCACCCTTCACCTCAATCACACTTCTGACATATTTTACACTATGTACCTTTCTTAGTTATACTCCATCCAACTGTATAGGTCTAGCTTTACTAGGCCTTATCCTCTTCCTTGTAATTTACCATCACTTCACATTTCGTTGTGCTAAATTTCATTCCACACTTTTTCACTTCCTCATTCCATTCTTGTAGATGTTCCTGTACTTCCCCTTCCTTCGCCCCCATACCATTGAGTCTTCAGCAAACAACATGGCTTTCATAATTTCCTCCCTGCGTTTTCCTGCCACTTTATTCATGACCATTTCCATTATCATTACAAATAGTGGTAAGAGAGCACTCCCTGCTTCATTCCATTCTTTATTTGGAACCACTTTGTCCACCTCTTCTCCATCTTAGCACAACTCCTGTTATCCTTATACATACTCTTTACTCTCATTAAAATTCCTATTTCCACTTCAGCCTGCTCCATTGCTTCTCAAACTTTATTTATATCCACACTATCAAATGCCTTCTCCACATCTATAAATATCATTACCAAGTCCTCAAATTTGTACCTTCTTTCCATTATTTTAGTTTGAAGGCTTGTGTTGAACGTGTTCAAGTATGCGAAGTTGTTCAACTTAGCACATGGAAAATTTTAATTTGTCAGAAAAGTCATACTTCATCACATAACTCAAAGAACCACTTCAATATCTTCACCCTTGATAGCACTTCTGAATGCAAAAGTAACTGCAAATGTTGGCTTCCCATTTCTTCACATAATTTTAAAGGATCCTAGCATTCAAAGCTCGAGATTTGATAAAATTAATTTTGACCACTTCATCAAGTAAAGCATATAACCCAAATGAGTAGTTAGACACGATGCTTTTAAAAAAAACTTCATCAAGTACCTTTTTTTCAATGAGTTTGGCATCTTCTTTGTAACCAAAGCTTCTTGGTGAATGCAGCAGTGTGTCCATTTCATTAAAGTTGCTACAGTCTCCACCCGAACAAGTCCACTGATTTTGCGTGACATAGCATGAGCATCATCTGTTGTCAGGCCCATGAAATGTGGTTCTCAGAAGAAAAAAAAATCACACTTGCTATAGTATATACAAGTTAATATGAAAACCGTGTAATTATTCCTAAGAGTTTAAGACATGATGTTCTTAAAGAATTGCATGATCATCATCCCGGCATTGTGAAAATGAAATTGTTAGCTAGATCAATATGATGGTGGCCTAGCATAGATGCAGACATTTAAGATACCTTAAAAGGATGTGAAACGTGTCAGTTTACTGAAAACCTAGGACAATACAAGTGTTTGACACCATGGCCTATCACAAATAAGACATTTGAAAGGGTGCATATAGATTATGTGAACTATAAAAATCACATGATATTGGTGCTAGTTGATTGCTATTCGTTTTGGATTGAAGCATGCAATGTTAAAATAGCTACAGTGCAAGAAACTGTAGCCAAATTGATAGTGATTTGCAACATTAGGCATGCCAGATCCGATTGTGTCTAATAATGGTTCACCTTTTAATTCAGAAGAGTTTGTTGAGTTTTGCCTTAATAATATAATCAAGGTAATAAAGTCATCGCCTTATCAAATCATGGAAGCATCAAATGGTACTGCAGTAAAAACGGTTCAAATTGTAGCAGGAAAATTGAATAAGATAGTATACCAAGTCCCCAACGTTCCGCTTGACCTACTGTTAGTGAACTTGTTGTTTCACTGTAGAAATACTCCAAATACAGTGACTAGGAAGACTCCTGCTGTACTAGTATTGCGATTCGCACCAAAAACAAGATTGCACATGCTAAAACCGAGCTTCAGTAAACTACGCGACTCAACTATCCATCAAAATCCACAATCACTGGAGTTCTTCCCACAAGAAACAGTCAAAATAAAGATGCCAGGATATAATTAGTTTAGATGGGAAACTGCTGACGTTCTTAAAAGATGCAGTAAGTGACATACTTAGTTTACTGTAATGAAACAAGAAAAGAGAGACTTTTCCATGCATATTAATTGAGGAAACTAACGTGTGAAGTGCCAAACAACCGCAGCCCATGGAAGCACCAGTCATCCCAGAACGACTCGGTTATACCACCGGAGCCTCCAAAAAAATTCAGAGGCCACCATCACTTCATATGGGAAGGAACCTTGCTGCAAAGAGCGATTCAACTCCATTAGAAAGGCCTGTACCAGCTCCAATCCAGCCTACTGCCGTGGAAATTCCGGAGACACGACCACACGTCCTGCTTTGTTCATCTAGGAGAACAAAGCCTCCAGAAAGACTAAATCTTTAATGTTATTGCATTAGGCCAACCACATGTAACATTTAGGTTTCTTATTATTATAAGGGGAGAGTGCACAGTATTATAATGTTTTGGAGATTGGCAGTATTGGATGAAGTCAGTAATACAATGGCTAATGTGTTGGTGTTCACGTTTGTTATTTGATTATTTAGTGCATTGATCTCTATAATATAAATGGATGGACATACACATACACTTTGACTAGGACAAAAGCGTGACGCTCAAGTTTATCGTCTGCTACACTGTGGGGGGGGGAAAGATTTAACGGTTTCTTTCAATGTTCTTATGTGAAAACCGGTCTTTGATGAATAAAAGTGTTATTGTTTGAAAATAGTAAAGTATTATACCACACTTTCCTGAAGAAACATTGTCATTAAAGGATATACAATTCAGTTTTACAGGTAATACTGTACAAATATGAATACCATCTTTAACATATTTAAATATGTAGTTATCATCAATGTTGTTTACAGTCTGCCAAGACTACACTTAGGCCTATATTTAAAGTTGGTTACTAGGTTGTATATTGGTTTCAGAAACCATTGAAAGTTCGATGAATATAATAAATAAGGTATCTTAAAACTTGATTACATTTGTTTGAATGACAAACTTTGAGTAGTTGCCATACATTCAACTTATCACTTAGGTTATAGGCTTGTAGAAAGTATTATTATATTACCCTTTTTTTTAAAGTTGGCTCATATCTTGTATATTGCTTTAAGAAACAATATTGTGTATAAAGTTCGATAACTATAATGAAACAAGTTAACTAAAAACTGTTTTACATTTTATTCTGAAAATTGAAAAATGACACCTGGACACGAGAATCGAACCTGGGACCTCTGTCCTGTGTACAGGTGTCATTTTTCAATTTTCAGAATATGATATCTAGATGGAGTAATTCCACAATAATAAGCATAAATAATAGCTCTGGCTATTAATTCTTTGTATTACATTTGTTTGAATGACATACTTTGCGTAGAAGTCTTACGTTCAAATGACAATTTAGATTATATGCTTATACGAATTACGGTATCTACTAAATCCTGAATTTAGTAATAATCCCAATCTGTAAGGCTTTATTTCGTACCAGAATATTATCATATATATATTTTGGTAGGATAAACGGCCATTTAGAACGGAAGTAAAAATTTCCTTATGAAAGGTCTTTTATCGTAAATAAACACAGCTATAGGGTAGGATTCTGGTACGAAATAAAGCCTTACAAGCCAGCTTCCTTCAAAAATCATCCATATATTATGCTACATCAACTTATTCAGAGAAAAAAACTAACCAGTTTCGAACTTTGATATGATCTTCAAAGCTTTTACTAAAATATTTATTTCATTTAACTAATCACACATTGATGTTTCTCATATAGTCAATCAAATTAATGAACGATGTCAAAAATTCCACATTGCCTTGAATGGGTGTAGGAGAGAAAGAGATACCCGAAAGTTTCTTTCTCTATTACACAATGGTCTACAGACGACAGCTCGAAAATTTCAGCCACAGATGTCCATCCAATTATATTATAGAGATCAATGTTTAGTGGTTACTCCCAGAACCCGATTCCAGTGTAAAACAGTGCAAGTATTTGAGAAATGTCTACTTGAGGGCGGGAAACAAACCTGTGACCATTGTAAAGACGGAAATATCAAGGGACTACATTTAATTGTATTTTTTAAAATAATAAAACTTTATTGACCCTATACAAGAATGAAATGAGTAAAATTGAAAGGTGAGTGGTATTGATTTTCCTCGGCATTGAGCCTTCTGCAAGAACGTACCCTCTAAGATAGCTAATTAACGCCACTCACACTTTCTAGTGTAAATTAATATTTTTTAAATCTTCTCAAAAATCACACTTCTCATTCACTCTTTACGTTTGCTTATTTCATTCTTGCATTCTGCATTATCCCTTTATTGAAAGGAAGACTCTAATTTTTGTATTCAGACAAATTACCCTAAATGCTACTCGTCAGGATAAAATCAAAAATACCCTCAGATGTTATTAGCTAGATGGTAGGACTGATTGATGCCTTAGTGCCCTCATACATCAATACATATTTTAAATATTAATTTATAGCCATGTTTATGTGATTAAATTTTACCTAATAAATGATTAGCACGTGATTTATAATACAGTATTTCAAATAAATTAAAATTATATTACATCAATGAGCAAATGATTAATTGTAATTTTTATGCTATAATTTGTTGTGAGCTATTATTTTTATTTGCTAGTTAACACATTTGGGATGAAATAATTACTGTATAACAGTAAAATGTAAACTTGGATGTTCAAACTTCTCTTCAAAATTTAAATTACACGCGCACTATTCCGCTACGACACTAGCGCTATTTGGCTTAAATATCTGATCACTGGAACTAAAGAGTAGCCAGACTTGTGTATCTTAGACTCTGGGCAAGATAAAATCATTGATCTCGATAATATAACGGAATGGACATCCGTGGCTGAAATTTTCGAGCTGTCGCTTGAATACCATTGTGTAAGAGAGAAGGAAACTTTCAGGTTTCTCTCTCTCCTACTCCCAATACAATGCAATGTGGCATTTTGACATTGTTAATTAATTTAACTGAATATATGAGATACGATAATGTGTGATTATTTAAATGAACTAAATGTCTTAGTAAAAGTTTTGAAGAGCATAACCAAATTTGAAACCGGTGAGTTATTTCTTTAAATAAGTTGATGTAGGCAAATACATACTATGATTTGTGAAGGAAGCTCGTTAAGAAGGCTTTATCTCGTACCAGAATCCTACCCTATAGTAGTGTTTATGTAGGATCAAAGACGTTCTAGAAGGGAATTTCTACTTCCGTTCTAGATAGCCGTTTATCCAAGCAAAATACTAATATATGATAGTATTCTGGTACGAAATAGAGCCTTACAGATTGAAATTCCTACTAAAATCAGAGTTTAGTAAATACCGTAGTTCCTACAAGCCTATAACCTAAATTATGGTTTGAAAGTAAGACTTCTACACAAAGTATATCATTCAAACAAATATAATACAGTTTTTAGCTAACTTGTTTCATTATAGTTATCGAACTTTCAACATTATATAATTTCTGAAAGCAGTAGACAAGATATGAACCAACTTAAAAAATAAATATGAGCTAAGTGATCGTTTGAACGTATGGCAACTACACAAAGTTTGTCTTTAAAACAAATGCAATCACGTTTTAAAATACCGTATTCAATATATTTATTGAACTTTCAATATAATTGGTTTCTGAAACCAATATACAAGCTAATATCCAAACTTAAATATACCTGTAGTTTTGGCAAACTGTAAACAACATGGATGATAACTACATATTTAAATATATTAAAGATTGTATTCATGTTTGTACAGTGTTACCTATAGAAACTGAATTGTATATCCTTTAATGTATTTTTTTTTAGGTAAAGTAGTATAATACGTCGTTATTTTCAAACAATAACACTTTTATTGATCAGATACATGTTTTCGCATAAGAACATTGAAAGAAACCGTTAAATTTTTCCCCCCACAAGGAATCAGACGATAAACTTTAGCGTCACGCTTTATTCCTTGGCAATGTGTTTGTTTTTGTCAATCCAGTATAACATAGAGATCACTGGATACAATTCATATCAGTTCCGTATGCTGTCACTCAAGGCTAAAGCGTTGGCAGTAGGGATGTTCGATTCATGGGTTTTGAATTGATTCTTTGGATCGATCTATATCTGGCTACACTAATCAAAAATGGCGCACCTAGAAATTTACACCACGGGGAGTAGTGTGTGTGTGTGTGTGAGGGGGGGGGTAAAATGTTTCATTAGGAGAGAGGGCCAGCAAAATTGAATTGAGGGGAGTAGTGGGGGAGGTGTCAACATTGTATCGAAGGATGGGGGAGGCGTCAAAATGTATCGGGGGGAAGGGGTGAAGAGGCGTCAAAAATGTATTGAGGGGAGAGGCAGCAAAAATATATGACTTATTAAATGCCTCTGGAAGATAATTATATTATTTTTGTGGTAAACACAAAGGACAGTGATTTAAATAATGTGTGTGGCCTTACATACAATGTACACTTTGTTACTGTTCTGTTTTCCAATTTGTAGATTTAGGGGCATTTGTGTGTAATGGTAGGCTTACTATAATATTTTAGTCACAATGAGGAGCACTTTAAATGTTTTGCTCGAAGAGAAGAATCAGTGGTAGTGGAAAACCATATTTAAGTAATGGGAAGGAGGCAGTTAGTAAAATTATGTATTTTTTTAAAAAGGTTTTTGCCCTCCAAATCAAAAGGAAGCTTCCAGAAGATTATTAAGAAAATCAGGCTATCTCTTGGAGACAAACCAGAACCTTAACCACTAGACCCCACAGAGGGACGCACTTATTTTCTTTCCTCTGTTACAGCGAATTAATCTTTCATAAACTGTGACATCAGTACACCTTATTTGTTTAAATTAATTGATCGAGAACCAGTGATTGTACTAAAACTAAACACATTTGTTGGCATCCGTTTTGAGGAAACCTCACAACTTTTTGTGGGAGGGGGTGTCTCAAAACTTGGGAATCACTAGCTTGGTGGAAGTGTAGATTGTAGGTGTAAGAATTCTATAACTACTTAAACTCCATGGGGCAAATGAGGTTTTTACGAAATACTTTCAAACTATTGACTTTTTGGCCAACACGTCACTATAAATATGTTACAGAATAAAAACGTGATGTGATAATTTACAGAACCTAGACGTAAATAGAGCAGATCAGTGAATTATTCTCTTTACTTTACTAACTAAAGACAAATAACTAATTAGGAGCCCAAGATTGCAAGACTTGGTTTCGAAATTTCCTAGTATTAATAGTCAACAAAAATATTTCCTAAGGCCAACAAAACTAAATTTCCCTGAATCGATTCGAAGTTTTGATTTCTTTCGATCTTTTTTAACACGCTAGAAAAAGAATCGATACGTGATTCAGATAGAGGCCTTTAAATAGATCCAAAAAAATCGATTAATCGAGGGCAATGAATTGATTTCTGAAAAGATCGATCCTAGATCGAACATCCCTAGTTGGCAACTGTTGGCAGCCCTGCTGAATTATAAAATGTTTAAAAATGGCAGCTGCGGAAGGTAAGAGCATGACTGAAAGTGTGGTTAAATAAAAATTCTTTTACTAAAGTATCAGTATTGAATGTAATTTTATTCGCTTTTCCCCATAATACATCTCCAATTCCTGTTGAATCATCCCACCGCGTTTTAGAACATTTTGCTGAAACTTTTAAAGTGTTGTAAATACAAATATAGAGTTATATATCATAACCGTCAAATCTATCTCAAGAATTGGATACCACTGTCACAAACATTATTTTTGCGTTAAAATCAAATCGGTTTTATTGGTGGTGAAAATGAATCCTATGACCAATGTGAAGAACATAAAAAAACTGAGTGAACAAGAACTTAGCCATAATCTCAAGACTTCATGGCATGACCAGTATAAAGACAGTGCATGGATATTTGTTGGTGGGTTGCCATATGATTTGACAGAAGGTGATATCATATGTGTTTTTTCTCAGTACGGTGAGATTGTTTGTGTAAATTTGGTGCGTGACAAAACCACAGGGAAGTCCAAGGGTTTCTGCTTCTTGTGCTATGAGGATCAGCGTAGCACAATATTGGCAGTTGACAATCTTAATGGGACCAAACTTTTATCTCGAACGATTCGAGTAGATCATGTGGCAGAATATAAAGTCCCCAAGGAGGCTAAAAAGGACAAAGAAAAAGTATAAACATTGAACTTATATTTGTCAGAAATCATTTTTAGGGCCAGGCCAATCTTACAATGTTTCTTCAAATTCCTCTTAACCTAACAGTTTGTAAAGCCTAGCCGTTGTTTAAACTTAGCGTTGTTTTACTTTAGGCTAATACTTTTATGTGCTCATCAAATTACAAACAGGTGCCTTCCATTAGTTCTTATTGTTATCTTTCTCGGACCGCAAGATGTGTTTTAAAGCTTTTGATTGGCTTAATTTGACCATAGAGAATATAAGCAAGTCATTACAACGTCTATAGAACTGTTATGAAAACAAATTAATCAAAGCAAGTCCAATATATTATGTCTCTGTAAGGTTATAATCTATATTTTATCGTATTTACTTTTCTTCTTAAATGTTTGTTGAAAATCATAAATGTGAACAAAGCTTAAATTTGAGCAAAGAAAAGGAAATGTTCCTGATTGAATTAATAGATAAATACAAACAAATGATTTAAATAAACAATTTCTTATTGGTGTTTAATCACATCAAGAATTTCTAACACTTTATTTTTGTTTGGACAAAAACTTTAAAAAAATGCTTTCTCGTTGTTAAATTCCAGGAAATTCTTTTGTTCCAAGTATCTCGTCGGTCTTTGAACTCTTGGGTTTCATGTAACTCATCTTCAAAGTCATCATAACCACAACCCATTGCATATGATAAATAAATGTAACCTCAATTTAATAACAACATTTTCCATAAAAACAATATGGCGGAGTATTTAACATTGTTAATGTGGATGTTATGTGTGCTAATTGGAAGGTAGACCTAGCGTTAACTTTAAAGGCACTTTTACTTGAACATTATCACCAACCAATCATTGTAAAATCAAAAGTAGTAGTTATCACTTAACCTGATGTTAAGGTCTAGCAAATAGAATAATGTGACATTATAAGATTAAGCTTAACAGTTTGAAAACTAAACTAGAGTTTTGAATGTATCCTTTAAGATTGGCTGTGGGTTATTCAATAAGTTTTGAGGATCCTTGCTTGAATGACTTTATGAATTTACACTCGCCACGCAATTCAGATCGAAGATTACTTCAAAATATTTGATCAGAAATGAGCTTAGCTACTACATTACAGTATTGATAGGCTACTGCAGTGCTACTATTCACCAATGATCTCAGAAACTTTGTTGAACACCATTTATTTACTAATTTAAATGAAAACATTTTAAATTGGCACTTTTTTTAAAAATAGTTTTTTTGCTTGACTATTTTCCGTTTATTTTGCAAAAATTCAAACATGTCGAGATACAATTTGCTACTTTTGGCAAAAATAAACAGCAAGTATGTAAACTTATAGATTGATGAACCAACTTTTCAAAATAGTCAACCACTTAATATTATAAAACAAAAAATATATCTGCTTTAGCAACGCATGTGATTTACAATTACTGTAAGTTAACATAAAGTACTAAGTTCTATCAGACGAAAGGTGAATACTAAAACAGTTGCCAGTCAAACATTGCATCAAGAAAGTGTTAGCAACATATTGCTTCTGTTCTTGGACTCATGAACTTGTGGGGTGCATCAACTTTCTTGGTGACCATTCGGACAGGTTTACACTTCTCCACGTCCTTGCCGATACAACTGGCAAGGAAACAACATATACAAAGAGAATTCAGATACAGCCATTGATTTTGGCAGGAAAGGATTAATTTTAATAGATTATATAATTCTTTGAACTTACTTATTAGTAGTTGCTATTTTGTTGGTAAAATCTATTTATATATTTTTCACTGAAATAATTATAAATAAAATAATGTATTTTAAACTCGAAATTATTGTTTGTTTTTGAACTTATTTTGCAGCTACTACACACCCTATTAAAACAAAGCCTTTGTTTAACTGCATATTATTTTTAAATGGAAGTTATCTGACACAATAAACAATTTTAAACAGACTGTATTGAGAGTATCTTCCAATGAGACCATTAATGAATATTTTATTTTATAAGAATAAGACTAATATTTTGTTTTATAAGCATAAGTGTCATGACCCTTATCAAACAGCATAATGCTCTTTATATATTTCAAAACTTCATTAACCTTATAAAAAAAAGGGTTGCATAGGAACTTGACCTACTTGCGAATTAAATAATTAACCACACAAGGAGAATAAATAACCAAAGCCTAGGAAAAATAAATAAATTTATTTCTAATTCAAATTTTTATACTAAGGATGCATTAAACAAACAACTAGGCCTACATATTTACACTTATAATAGTCTCAAGTCATCTAAAAGGCTAAAATAATTTTGGTAATCAATAGTTGAGTAGTGAGACAAGGGCTGCTGGCGGGAGGTGGTAGGAACGTAATGACAGGATTTTAAAGATGACAATAACTGACAAGATGACAGGGGGAAGCAGAAGAAAAGGACAAGTTTGAGGAAGATCTAGAAAGGCATATGGGTAACAAGTGTCGGGTAGTAATGGAGGATCTTAACGCAAAATTAGAAAAAGAGAAAGGAGGGTTTGAGGAGGTGTTAGCAAAAGAAGGACAAGGAGAGTAGAAGGTTGTTGGAGTTATGTGCAAAAAATAAAATAAAATTGGCAAATAGTTGGTATAAGAAGGAAAGAGAAAGCCATAAGATCACTAGATGCAGTTGGGATGGGGAGCGAAAGTCAGTGATAGACTACTTTATCATGGATGAAGAAATGAAAAGGCAGACCTTAAACATCAAGGTAATACCAAGTGTGTCCTTAGATAGTAACCACAGGTTGTTAGTGGCAGACATAAAAGGATGGTAATGTATGAGAAAAGTAGTAAGACGAGAAAGAAGAATAAGGGGGCGGAGACTAAAAAATTAAGAGGATAAAGAGCTGTACCTAAGAATGGCCAGCTTAGTATCCAAGGATGAGATGTTAAGTGTAGTTGAATGGGAAAGGTTTAAGAACAATTTGGTGGGAGCTACAGAGGAGGTATGTGGGACGACAAGTAATAAGAGGAAGTGGAAGGAGAGACCCTGGTGGAACTTCAGGATGAAGGAAGCAGTGGAGGAGAAGAATAAAGAATTCAGGAGTTTTAAGAATAAAATGACCAGGACGTGGAAGGAAGTCAGGTGCTATATAGCCAAGTAAGAAACAGGAGAAATAGAAAAGACAAGAAGTTAGAATTATGGATGAAGAAAGAAGAATGTTGGAAGACAGGAGAGGAAGAAAAAGATTTATGAATGAGATATTTTAAAAAGATATTCACCCTAAAAGATGAAAGGGATGAGAGTGAAATAGAGTAACAGGAAGAAATAGCAGATTAGGAGGAAAGAGGTCCCACATGAAAAGGGTGGAGAACACATTAAAGAAGGTGAAACAAGGAAAATCACTGGATGGTGTAAACTGACTGTGGAAATGATAAGAACTGCAGGTGAAGTTTGCTATAGCTTACAACGTTTAGACAGGATGATAGTGATTTGAAAGGAGAACAAGGTACCGGAAGACTGGAAAAAGAGAGCTATAATACCTATTTTCAAGAAAGGAAACAGGAAGAGGTATACAAATTATAAGGGGATAACGATGATGTGCTACTTTACAAAAATATATGAGAATATACTGGAAAATAGAATAAGAGAGAAGAACAGCATGGATTAAGGGAACAGGTCTACACTAGACTTGATCTTTGCCATATGACAGCTGATGGAAAGAAGGTATGAATATGGCAAAGAATGTGTAATAGTATTTATGGATGTGAAGAAGCTATATGATAGCATGGATAGAAATAAAGTTTGGAAAACGATGAGGAAGGCCTAAGTGGAAAGAGGAGTTGTAATATGAGAATGGGAGGATGGAGTGATTCCAAATAAAAAAAATAGAGGGAAGCAAGGTAGTGTCCTCTCACCATTACTATAAGAGAAATGCTCATGAACGAAGTGGCAGGAAAATTCGGGGAGGTGAAGAATGAAAGCCATGAAGTTTGCTGATGACTTTATGGTATGAGGGGGAGAATGAAGAGGAAGTACAGTTACAGGAATGGAATGAGGTAAAATAATGTGGAATTAAATTTATCATGGAAAAGTGTGAAGTGATGGTAATGACAATGAAGAGGATAAAGCTTAGTAAAGCTATAAAGTTGGATGGAGTAGAGCTGAGTAAAGTACATAACGTAAAATATCTTGGAAGAGTGATTGAGGTAAAAGTTGAAAGTAGAGAGGATTTAATGAGAAGAGGACAGCAAAGAGAGTTGTTTTACAGGTGTGTAAGAGACGTGCTATGGAGAAAAGAAGTGTCCTTGAATTGAAATAAAGTGTTGTACAGGGCATACTTTGTACCCATTGTCACATATGCAGCAGAAACATGGACGTTGAATGTAAGAGAGACTAGGAAAGCGGAGGCCATGGGAATGAAGTTTGTGAGGAACATGTTAGCTGTTACAAAGAGAAACAAGATTAGGAATGAAGTTATTCACGAAAGAGTGGGGGTACAGGGAGTACATGAGATAGTAGAGGAAGCTAGACTGAGATGGTATGGGCATATAATGAGGATGTAAAAAGAGAATATGCCCAACCAAATTTTAGAAATGAAGTATGTAGGAGAAAGACCGCAAGGGAAGCCAAAAAAGAGATGGAAGTGTTCAAGTGAGAGGAGAATAATGGAAGAAATTAAAGGAGGAAGAGTGGTGGAAGGATAGAGGAAGATTGCATTTTACTAAACTGACCCAGCCACAGGTTGGAAACAATCATGTTAAGAAAAATAAGTTTAAATTTTACAATGTTAACCCTTTTAGACATTGTATTGAAAAATAATAGTTTGCAATTAAATTTGCGCAGAGTAGGCCTAAATGTAAACTCCTTTGAAAACATCACGAGTATGCCTATATGTTTCTAAAACAAATAAATTTTGATTAACCTCACCATATGCCAAACCAACCATTAAAAGTGTAGTGATAGGCATATTATTTGTAGTCCATGCACTGGCGCGGCCAAAGGGGTGGGGGGGTCAAAAGGGTTGAAACTTCCCCCAGGTCTCGCTACCCACCTACCTATTTCTCGTCCCTAAAGCTGTTGAAATCATGTGTGGAATGCCAGGCCTCCACCGTGGTTCGGATCCCACGTTAAACTGTAGGTCCTCCATTTCATCTCACAATCACCCTGCCATCACACATTAGCGTAAGTGCGTACAACCCGAACGGGTAGTAAGACGCGGTGCTAATAATAATAATAATAATGTTGAAATCATACATGAGTAACTCTACAAGTGAAGACAGACTTAATGGGCTTCATGTACATACATCCAGAGTTGTCAGTTACAGAGGATGAAGTTCTCAATGAACTTTCTATGAAGCCAAGGAAAATTAACATAAGACTAAAGTGAATGAGTTCAAAAGTGATTTTGTGAGTTAAAGAGTTATTACAAGTTGTTTATTTGAATTTTCATATTTTAGCTCATAAAATAATTTTATAAATCAAATTTCCAAAATTCAATCTATTGAAACTTGCATGTTTGTATATTCTAGCAGTATGCATTGATAAAAATGTGTTCATAAAAACTTGATAGTCATAATAATTACAGAATTATGACCATGTTTAGAAATTTAAAATTATTTTGGATATTATTGTATTTCTTTTGATGCATTTGCATTTTGCAGTACTTAAATTTTCAAATTTTCCCACAGGAAAAACCAATGGACCCCGCATAGTTGGTCAGTGAAACTACACCCCCCACCCCCAAACGAATCCTGGCTTAGCCAGTGAGCCCATGTACACTTAGGCATATTCTTTTAAAGATTGAAAATTACACTACTTTGTTTTTTCAAGGTGACTATTAAATTGTAATATATATTTAAATTTATAATTTTTCATGCATACTAATTAAGAGGAAATTACTGTACAGAGTATTTCATGATTTTAAATGTAGAAGACACCCAAAATACATATTAAACCAATTAAAACGAGTAATGATAACTAACTACATGTGGATAAATTATCACAATTTATTATTAAATTTTAAGGAAATTATTTTGTCTCCGAAAACATGTCATTGTAATCTCATGATAAATAAAATTGTTTGCCCTCTTTGTTTCAGATATCCCAGAACTCCACTGTGAGATGGATGATGAAGATGACGACTCAGACGATTGGAACGAGGTGGAAGAAATGGACCAACCACTGGCTGTGTGCTTGTTTTGTCCCCGGGGATTTGGGGCAATAAGTGACGCCATCACACATTGCAAGAGGGACCACCTATTTGATCTTCACAAACTAAGAACCCGGTTCAACATGGACTGTTTCTCTTTCATCAAACTTGTCAACTATATCAGGATACACCATCCCGAACCTTCCGTTCTCATGGACTCGATGGAACTTGTGTGGGAAGGCGAGGAATACATGAAACCAGTGCATGAAGATGACCCTTGGTTAATGTTTGGTAAGTGATGATAAGAGGGGAGGGTACTTACTATACCATATCAATAGCAGCTTTAACCCCCATAGATGAACTATTATTGTCAAGCTCATCTTATCTGGCTTGCTGGTGACAGAAGGCTGGGGTTAGAGCCTCGGCCAAGTGTACTTAAGGTGGTTTTTGTTTAATTATTTCACAGTCTTCCTGCACACAAATACAGGTAGATTCCCTTTAAAATGCTACCTTTCTTGCTCCTAGCCCATTGGTGTAATTAAAATGCCTTTTGCCTAAAAGAGTGGCCTCAAAATTTAGGTGTTGTCCTTCAAACAATACTCAATCACGTCTTAGAGGCATTGGTTCAAATCTTTCTTTGGCAAAGTCAAATTTAGTAGACTCTACACCTTGGGTTAAAGTAGGTGAGGTGCAATTTATTTTGAGTTCAGTATAGGTGCATCCCATGCTTGCTAATGGGAAAATTAGCTAATCACAAATGCCTTAACTAATTTCTCTCAAATATGAACCATTGAGCATTTAATTGTTCATTGCCTTTTTCAGACATTGATGATTTAGAAGTGCCTTTTCCTAAAATATCAATCGGTAACAATGGTTTCCATGTAGTGAACGCTGAAAATGGATGTGTGACTCTGTCTGAACAGCATTTTACAGAATTACAACGCACCATTCAAACGCTAACAGCGCAGGTTGGTTCCCTACATCTTCCTCAACTCAATGAATTTATTATTAAGTTGCTAACCATATAATAAATATGTTAAGATTGGTAAGGCAGAGTAACTAAAAAAAGTATAGTAGTCCTCAAATACACTTAATTGACACACAGTTTAAGAAATGGTAATGTCATGTAATTGGAAGAGTTGAGTGCGTGCTGGTATTTTTGAGACTCTGTAGACCAGAGTATGCACAAGTTTTCTTGGCCCCTTTTCAGCCAAATATTGTAGGAAAACGCTCATTTTGACCAATCACTACTGAACCCTATCCTCAAGGTAGGATAAATCATGATTATGGTTTTAAGTATTTGATGTTTGCGGCTACCATCAGGTTCAAGAGAAGGATGCAGTGCTGGAAGGGATGCTTCAAGACATGGAGGTGATGCGAGGAGCCACTCGACATTTGTTAGGCAGCTCAAAGTGTTCTGAATCAGCCGAGCCACTTCTGGAAAGGGGTGTCAAGTCTATCAGTCTTCAGGATGATGAGGGCTACTTCAACACTTATGCTCACTTTGGCATCCATCATGAGATGTTGTCTGTGAGTAGGTGATTATGAACTGCTAAATAACACATCGCCTGCTTTCAAGGAATGTAAAACTTGGAATAAACAAAACAATTTTACTGGTTATTTATGGGTGTGAAATGGGGTCTCTTACTTTATCTGATGAAAACAAATTTAGGGGGTTTGAAAACAAGGTACTTAGGAAAATATTTGGTTCAAAAAGGCATGAGGCTACTGGGGAGTGGAAGAGGTTACATAATGATGATTTGCATACCTTGTACTCATCACAAGACATTCTTAGGATGATCAAGTCTTGTAGATTACGGTGGGTAGGACAAGCATTGTGAATGGGAGAATATAGAAGTGTTCAGGGTATTGACTGGCAAACCCAATGGGATCTGAAAGAGATAGGGTGTAACGAGGTGGACTGGATATAACTAGCTCAAGATAGTGATAGGTACTTATGTGAGGCAGTGAATTTGAGTTCCAAATGCCATAGCACACTCACAATAGACTGGATTGAGATTCACATCGAACCTGGGTGTACTGATAATGGATATTTACTATTTGGTTTTCCACACTCTCTCCATACAAATGCAAGTACATTTCCCCATAAATTCTACTTTTCTCATCTCTACCCTATTTGCTTTATCTCAATGTGGTGTCATTATAATATTTAAACTCAAGGTCAATGTATATAAAGTGAAGAGTAAATTAATCACACTTATGATTGTCATGTTTTATTATTAGGATCATGTGCGGACAGACAGTTACAGGAAAGCTATCCTAGAGAACCAAGCAACCATGGCCGGTAGGTCCGTTCTAGACCTAGGTTGTGGCACTGGTATCCTTTCCATGTTTGCTGCATCAGCTGGAGCTCTGCGCGTAGTTGGCATTGATCAATCGGACATCATATATCATGCCATGGACATTATTAGGTGTGTTTTTTTTATATTAATTTTTGTAACCTACTTGCTTCATTTGGAAACATTGAGTCACATAAGCCTGCAAATATGGGCAAAATGCTTTGCACAGTATCGCTCACTTGGACATTCAAATAAAAGTGTATCTAAAGAGTGTCCCAAAAGTTACTGTGCAGTAAAGTACCACCTAACTCGTAGCATTTCTTCCTACAACAGATATTGGAAATGTCCCCCTGAAGAAGCTTCATAAGAGGTGTGTCCATACATATCTTCAAGCCTGTGGAGGACATTACCAACATCTGTTGTAGGAAGAACTGTTACAAGGTACATGTTATTTTACTGCAGTTACTTTTGGGATACACTGTACAACAAATACAAAAACTACACAGAAAGAGTCTAATTCACTTAATTTATACTAATTTCATTTAACGTGCGGCATAAGGGAGCACGACTAATTTTACAATTTTTATAGCATTACATTGTTTTAGACAAAATAAATCAAATATTTTTCCAGTAGCAACATAGAGTTTAGTTTTCTGCACATGCTAATATCAACAGATCTTGAATAACTGTCAAGGGTGTCCTGGAATTTTGTCAAAACTTTTAAAACAAAGAGAAAAGTGTTGACAAAATTCCAGGACACCCTTGACAGATATTCAAGATCTGTTGATATTAGCATGTGCAGAAAACTAAACTCTATGTTGCTACTGGAGAAATATTTGATTTGTTTTGGACAACAAATTTAAATTCTATAAAAACTGTAAAAATACTTGCACTCCCTTTGGCGGCTTAAAAAAAAGTTTCTTTTGACTTTTTAAGTATTTCCATTCTTTTACTCGATTTGTGTATACTGTACTCACCATGTACCCTGAAAGGTACCTGTCTTGCCGTGACAGACTAAACTATGGCCCTATCTTATAATTAATGGTGTGCGAAGCTTCGAAAAGTTGAAGTCGAAGGTCAAATCTCCTGCTTCGACTTCGACATCTACAATAACTTTCACATATTCAAAAAAATTTGAAGGAAGGATAAAACTTGGATAAATTATCAAAGATTTAATTTTATCTTACTATAAATATTACATTTTTCAATATTTGATAATTTTAAACCCGTTATTAAACAGAATTTTAACAATGACTATTAATTTAACTACCATAACGTAAGCATGGATCAAAAACGGGTAAGTAAATGTTAATATATTATATTCACCATCACCAACATAATTTTGTAAAAAATAAAAATACCTATAAAGAAATAACACCATGGTCACTGGTATGAGGCAGAGAAAGTGCTGTAGCTATGTTATCATTGCAGCTTGTGTCTAATGTTTGGTCCTTAATATTCTATCTCTTTGGAATTATTTGTGTCAAATTTACAAGTGCATTTTGACACAGAAGTTTTTCATTGCTTTTTCACATTTTCTTTATTATTCAAAATGGCTGATACGGAAAGTAGGAAACAAAAACGGAATTTAATTTTTAATTATTATCAGAGAAATACAGATAAAAAGACATGTGTATGTAAAGTTTGCAAAATAATATTATAAACTCCATGATGTAAGTAAAAATTAAAACTTAATTGATAAGCTAATTGATAACTAAGCTTATCAGTAAGCCTGTGTGCATTAATTATTTTCCTGGCCCTTGTTATTGATGAACTCTAAAAAAATAATTAATTTAAAAATTAAAAGTATCGTTAAGTGATAACGAAAATCCTAGGTAGCTTCGACTTTTGCTCTACTCATCAACCTTTCTAGGAACTGTTCCATGCCCAGGGCCATTCTTCACTCATATTTTAAGGCAGAGTCTGTAATGGACGTGCAGAAATTGTTGGCTACATACCTATCTTATAAGCTTAGAAATAGTGGAACAATATAAGGTCAGCTTGTTATCTTCCAAGGTCAATGAAGAATACAGCTTTTATTATAGTTATTTTGTTTCAGAGAGAACCACCTTTCAGCGAAAGTCCAACTGGTTAAAGGTCGCCTAGAGGACACCAACTTGCCCATAGAAAAGGTAGATGTCATAGTGTCAGAGTGGATGGGTTATTTCTTGTTGTTCGAGGGAATGTTGGACAGCTTGATATATGCCAGAGACCACTACTTGTCTCCCGGAGGACTGTTACTACCTAACAGATGTTCCATTAGCTTACTCGGAGTCGCAGATCTGGGTAAGTTAAAAACCTACTCCGGCAATATAGTAAGCAGTTGGCAAATTTTATATTTATGTGTTTAAATGTCTCTACCATCAATAGGGGAAAAGGTGTTATATGAATTTCTACAAACAAATATAAAATAATGAAAACTTTGTTTCAGTGCGCTATGGAGAGCTGGTAGGGTTCTGGTCGGATGTATATGGGTATCGAATGAGCTGTCTTCAACGCGAGGTTGTACGTGAGCCGATGGTTGAAGTCATCAGTGAGGAAAAAGTTGTCACAGACACATGTCTCTTAACTCAACTGGACCTTTATACATGCACAATAGACAGTGTAGATTTCACTGCAGATTTTGAACTGCGGGTAACTCGGGACGACACACTGACGGCACTCGCTGGGTTCTTTGATGTGTTCTTTGACTTGCCGTGTCATGTCTTGTTCACAACAGGACCTCACAAACCACCGACGCACTGGAAGCAGACAATTTTTTTTCTGGACGAGCCTATTCCGGTCAAGTTGGGTGAGTGCTTGAAATAGTTATCTGATTATGAGATTTGTTCCCTCCAATCTTAATAGGTATATACTAGGGATGGACAGAAATTATTTTTTAATTTCGTGACCAAAACGATACGAGAAATGAGTCAAAATATAGGGATTTGGGACGGGAAATTTTAAAACTATACTTTAGAATAAATTTAGATTAAAAATATACAGATTTATAAACTAATATGGTAAGACTTGTAAAAGTTATAATATTATTAAAACCCGCTTCGATTGCCGCATGATCTAAGGAATCACACTCACAATAAACTAGACTGCCAATGACGGGGAGATTGTAGTCGATCCAGGCCGGGTGTGCTAAGAGCTTTTTTTTTCCCCTAAATGGTTTCCCACTCTATCCACGCAAATGTGTGTACACCTCTAAATTCAATATATCTCATTCCTTACACACTAGAGTAATTAGTACATAGGTGTATAACCAGAACAAGTTATAAATACGTGCTGCTAAAAAAAATTGATAAAGCTAATAAATAATAACATCACAATAAAATAAATATAGGTGTGCGAATAGCATTTTTTTATCAAATCATATAACAAAATTTTGAATTAATATAAACTAATACAAATCAAATAATTAATCTTATTAGATTTTTGATGGGCATTATTTTATTAGTTAATTTCTATTGAAAATGGTGTTTTATATTTAATCATTTGCTGAGTGCAAAAAATATTACAAAACACAATGTTTGGCACCTCTTCAATGTGCTCTAAGTATGAAACTGCAAAATATTATCTAGGTTTGAAACTTTTCTTAAAAATTACTTACATTTATTAAAACCCCTTAAATGTTATCTAGGTTTAATACCCCTTGAATGTTCTCTCTAGTTTTTACACCCCTTAGAAGTTCTTGTTTAACACCCCTTATACTCTACTCCCTGTCTGGCTCGCCAACAACAGACATGCTGATCCCTTATAAATGGTTGGCAAGCTACTCCCCCCTCCTCCTTCATCTCATTTCCACACCTCAAAAGATAGTAGAATATATATTTGTCCTGAAAATCTTTCAAGCTCTTTCACTTGCTGAACCTAATAAATCACTGTTGATAGACAGAGCACAATAAGTCACCTGTCTATAAACTTGTTTGTCTATCAACAAGTGGTAAAATAGCCCCCTTTCCATCCCAGCCATCAAGTTTGATAAATGACAAAGAAGATGGTCTACAAAATAGATTACAGTGATGAGTCAGCAATAACTTTTAGAACACCAGCGCCAAGCGCCCTTTGTTTTGTTTCCTGGAGCACTGGGTATTGTTTCCCCGCCTGAAACTTTTTCGGGGAAAGGGTCAATCCCGTTCAACCTACAGGAATTAATAAATTCCCGACCTTTTCCTGAGGGTTCTGAATCCTGTCCACTTCTGGTATATACAAGGGGTCTGTGAATTCAATTTTTTGAGTTGAGTCAATCTTGAGTGAGTTTCTCCATAAAGCTCCAAAGTATAAAGCCAAGTCGAGCTTGGGTTAAATAAATATATGATTTTAAAATGTAATTATGTAATTAAAAAACAAAGTTATAATTTTTTTTAATGAAATGTGTGTTAAAAAAGTTTTAAAATCTAAAATTGATAATTTATAAATAGTAATAAAATTAAGTCATAAAATATAGGAAGCAATAAAGTCATGCATCACCCGACACACAATGCAAGCCAAAGAAAGAACCTTTTTCAAGGAGATGAAATTATGAGTGCATAAATCTTTCAATCTCTAACTAAAGTATATATTTAAAGCTTAAAGCATTAAAACATTTAGTAGTTAGGATTTCAGGATATCGAATCTGTGAGTGACAATTGAAACACAAATATTTTTCATATATTTGTTTACTCAATAGTTGAAATGTGTTTTTTTAAGGATAAACTCCATGAAGATTATCTTCATGGAGTTTTTTTAAACTTATTTCTCGATGGTTAGTGCCAGTACTAGAACTTAATCTCACTTTAAAAATCACTTCAATACAAGGCAATTTTGCTCTGCTGTAAAGCTCTTACTATTAGGAATAACACATAACATAAATGGTTTAATCTGTATTATTGTGACCCGCCTCGGTGGTGTGTTGAGCTTGACTGCTTAGGCTGGGGAGATCAAGGTTCGAATCTCGCTCGGGTGAACTGGGGGTGGTTTTTCCTAAATGGTTTTTCACTCTCCCTACATGCAAATGTGGGTTCAATTCCTCTATATTCAACCTTCCTAATTCCTAGCCCATTAAAGTTATTAGTACTTAAGAGTATAACCCGAATGGGTAGTAACACGCTGTGCTAAATTATTATTTTTTTGTATTAATGTGAACAGGGAATGGGAAAATCACTACCCTTGCGTCTAGTCGAGAGTATAACCTCAATATTTAATATCTAGTCCATTGCTAGCATGGCGCCTTAAACAATCATTGTGAGTGTAATAATTTCTTAGTAGTAAAACTGCACCTGAGCATTTTATTGACTCAAACTGAGCTACATAATCAAAAATAAATATTTTCTTATTTTGTTTCTAGGTGAAGTTTTGAGTGGCAAACTTATTTGTCAACGACACAGGAAGGAAGTGCGTTCATTAACAGTGACAATTATTTTACAAGGAAAGAAGTGCAAGTATATAATGAGTTGACACATACATGTTAAGGAAAATGGCTGTGGTGTGTGATGGTTGGAAGATTCTCATACTGTGGATGACAACATTAATTATCTTTAATGAATCAGGGCTGTGGAGTCGATATGCCAAGCCTTTGACTCAGATTTCTCTATGTTTCTACTGTCCAACAAATGGCTAAAGTATATTAACTAGTAATAACAAATTTACTGCAGTAAAATGATCCAATACAGATAACTTCATGGCTTCTTTAACATTGTGATATATTTGAATAAATTTGTCAATCCAAATTACAAATATTGGTCCTAAAGAATAAAAAAGTATAACATTAAAATGATACAGTTACCATATATTGTAACTATAAGTTTTTATTTTGAAGCCAGAGACTGTATATTTTTACCGATTCCACCAAACTTTGCTTCTGACTCAACTCCACACTAAGCTCATAAAGTATTAATATTATCAATCCTTGTGTTGTGGCATTATTCTAATTTCACTACTGTAAATAACATTTTTAAACAAAACAATGCCGATTTTTCTTCTGTTTTTCTATCTTTTTAAAAAAAACATGGTTTTAAATATCTACTGTATTGTTTAGTAGATTGAATCATTAGAAAATATAGGGAATAAAATTAAAAAGTTAGGAGGTTGGTTTACCACTATGGAGATGCTACATACAACAATTAATCAGCCACCTAGTTCATTTTGTAGCAGTGAAAGCTTGATGATGATATTATTTGAACCTCCAAAAAACTAATCTAGCTTCCTAATTTTTTTTATCTATTGTATTGTTGAACCTAGTTGAAAGGTTTAGCTGACTTTTTATTTTATTTCAAATACATAAACTTTTTTGAAATGTTCTATGGATGTTTTCCCCTACACAGTTCTATTAAAGGTTGACATATTTAAAATCAAATTAATGTGTTTTTTTCCCCTTTAGTTGCATTGAAGAAATAGTATTTTCCAATGTTTCAGGCTGTAGTGACAACCATAATCTGGGATATGTGATGAAGCAATTTAAATTGATAAAATAAAGTAATTTTATTTATTTTTGAATTTATAAGTTCCTAGTTCTTGTCCAAGCTTCTAATTACATCATTGACAAAATAATTTTGAAAAGAGTTTTCTGAATCAATAGTACTTAATTTCAGGGTGGCCACAAAGTCTTAAGAATTTAGCTGATCAAGAAAATCTACTTCAAAACTTCCCGATACCAAAGTTTAGTCAACCACTACTAAAATGATAATTTATTTCTTAGTTTGGCACAGGTAAGAAATCACACGAACAAAGATGAGGAAGAAACTTTTTTTTTTTGCATTGCGTCTTACTACCGGTTCAGGTTATATATCTATGTACTAATTTACTCTAAGGTTTTAAGGACGAGGAAGGTTGAATTATGAAGTGTATCCACATTTGTGTGGAAAAGCACCCTCAGTACACCCAACCAGGATTGAACCTCGATCTCCCTATCATCAGCAGTCTAGTTTATTGTGAGAGTGACACCTTATACCATATGGCCACCAAAGCGGGTGATAATGTACTCACATGAAAAATAGGAATACTTTTCACACTTAACAAAAGGTAAAGGTTGTCTTTCGAAGAAAATTAGTAGTTTTTAATCTATTTTCCACAGGCAAAAATTAAACAAAATCAGATCTTATGTATAAGTGAATAATGGTAATTTTGGTTGATTTTGAAGAATTAACAATATAAAAACTATACATATTTTTATTAAGTAGCAGACATCTTTGCCTTTTTTTTGCATGAAATTGCCAGAAAAAATAGTTTTAACTGCACTATTACAAATTTGTTTACTTAACATTCCTCTAACTAATCAAAGTTCTCATTCTAGAAAAAGTATTTCCTTCAACCAAAGATGATTTGTAAAGAAGAAAATATGTGTTTGATCCAGCTTTTATGACGGTAATTTTGTAGGCAAATTTTTTAAATTTAAGAATGATATATTTGGAAGAAGGTAAAACTCACGGCTTATGGACACGCTTTAGCAGAGAAGATTAGTTTCCACATTTAATTTGATTAAAAATTAATTTGAAACAGATTTAAAAAACTATAATAAAAAAAATAATGCACTCTAATACCATGTTATAACTTATTGTTTATTAAATGTTGAAATATATCATATGAGTCTTTGAAGACAATAACACTAAAAACAAATATTTTCTCAACTCAAAATTTAGCCATTGGCCTGACTCTGTGGTCTAGTGGTCATAGTTCCTAGTTACAGATCCAGGGGTCCTGGGTTTAGTACCTGGCTTTTCTAGATTTTTCTGTGAAACAGTGGACCTGGAACGGGCTCAAACTCGGCCTCGTGAGGACAAATGAGGAGCTACTTGAATACATAAGTAGCAGTTCCAGTTTCATAAACAGATCAACAATGGAAAGGCTCGTTGTGCTGACCACATGACACCCTCTCTCCACAAAGGTTGGGACTATCATCGATAACGGTGGCGGACATTCAGTCGATAGGGTTCACATCATGTGGAGATGTTTTATTTTTGTTTGTTTTTGACACCGCGTCTTACTACCTGTTTGGTTTATATGCTTAGGTACTATTTCAGCTAATGGTTTTAGGGACTAGGAAAGTTATATTAATAGGAAGTGTACCCACATTTGTGTGGAGTGAGAGTGGAAAACCATTTTGGAAAAACTACCCTCAGTACACCCGACAAGATTTGGACCTCAATCTCCCCGTCATCGGCAGTCTAGCCTACAACAAGAGTAGCGCATTAGACCAGTCGGCCACAGAAGCAAGTCACCTCATTGTTAAACATTCTACATTACCTATAGGTTATTTTAATATTTTGGTTTCTATTATACTTGTCTTAATTATTTCTTACCTCTTTTTATTTCTACAATGTTCTGTAACCATTATAAACACAATTTAAAAATTATTTAGCCACTGAGCCAACATTTTTAAACTAGTAAATGAATGATAAACCCAGAAAAGAAGAGAAAATCACCATTGTATGAAAATAAAGTTCCAAAAGTTATGTTTTTGGTGAATGATAAATGTTGATAAAATAAAGTAGGCCTACATAGTTATTTTATTTATATTTATTCAGTTAGTGTTTAGGTTCATTGTTATATTAAAACCATGAAGTATGCAATTTAAAACAAATGGTGAGCACAAATTTATACTGTATTCAAAGGAATATAACATATTTTATTCAAACATACACCCAAACAATTAAATTGAACCCTTTAATTAAATTTAGAAAATGCTTTTATTAGGTTTTGAAGCAATGCTCTTTTTGTCGTTTTGGACAAACATTAAAATAAATGTTTGTGAATGGAACATCATCCATAACTACCAAACATTAATTTCATATTTCTATGTTAATGTTTATTTTTTTAATTTATTACACTTTTAAAATACCCTTATTTAAATGATACACATGAAAAACCCACTTAGATCAACAATATTTCAAAAGCAATACAGTTAGAAATTGAAATACGGTTTTAAATGAAAGAAAATGGTAAATATTCACATAATTCTTCATAAGAAGTAGCAGATTGCTGTTAGTATCCAAACTGATTCGCTACATTTAACACTCAGGCCTGTGACTACTGTCATAGATAAGGGGATAAGAGTGCCACAGTCAAGTTCTTTTTAGCACCGCATCTTACCACCCATTTTGGTTATACGCCTTATGAAGCTACGAATAAAAAACCGACCCAGGTCACAGGCTGGAAACAGTAATGGATGTAAAGGTATATGCCTATCCACTAATTATGGTAATGGTTTTAGGGATTAGTTAGGTTATATTTAGAGGAAGTGTACCCACATTTTCATGAAAACCAGAAAACCATCCTCAATACACTAGACCAAGATTTGAACTTCGATCTCCTCATTATCGGCAGTCTAGTTGTAACGAAACACGGGTTGGGCTTCTTTAGTTACAAGCCGTTTGCCGTCCTCGTTTCTTATCCTACGTAAGGGTGTTGTCTGGAAAGCTGTCATCTTTCAGCTATGTCATTGAATTGTGTTGATAGGATGTTACTTTAAGAAAAATACTTGTTCACTTGTTGATATTTATTTAAATGCATAAGTATTGTTTGTTACACTATTTAACACTCAAACATGTTGCTAATATACATTTCATAACGGAAGTTCAAAACACACGTCTGTTCCACATGACGATTCAGCGGGGAAGACGAGTTCAAAACTATGCCGTCTTTCAAGGCTTGGTTTTGTATTCCCCATAGTTTTATATACTTACTCTCAATGTTAACTGATCCACATTTTTAGGGGGTTACATCTTAGCCAAATTGTTGCTGTAGAAAATCTCTAACCTGAAGTAAACAAGTCTCAAAACTTTGAAACGCAACTGTATGGTGAATAACCAGGACCAAGTATAAACACGTCTTCTCTTTGTTCTGAAATTTCTGAGCTACCAAACGAATCTCTCTTTGATTCAGTGACTGATGAAGTTGAGAGATAATTGGCCGAAAAAAGACCCTTGGATTTGGTGGGAGGAGGAAGGAAATTATCATCATACTTACCCTACTATAGCAAGGGTAGCAGCTAGATACCTGGTCATACCTGCTACTCAGGTCAACAGTGAAATATTCTCCGCAGCAGGCAATAGTGAGATGGAAAGGTGTCAAAATTAGCTTCCAACACATGTTTGACAACTTGCACTTCTGAATGACAATTTATAAAGTAAACATTATTTTTGTGCAATTCTTATGTGTGAGTATTTTAAAGATTTTGATTTTCTTTATATTTATAAAGCTTAAAGCCCAATAATATGCAAGTGAAATACTATAGTTATTTGTGTTGTGTTTATTTTGTTTTCTTAAACAGTAAATTTAGATATGGAATGTCAGCATAAAATAATATGATGTGCTTTGACTTTTTGTTTACGCCTTTATTTTAACCTGGATGTAGGCCTACTTTATGGTTGATTTGATAATTAAAGTAGCATTAAGTGACAACAACAAAGCCTATCTTTAGCTTTGATTTTTCTTCGCATGTTTTAAGCTTCTCTTCCCATTTAAAAAGTGACCTTCGTAAACCCCTAAAATTTGTTATTTGTTTTCTTAAGTAAGAGGGAATTAATAAAAGCTCTAATAACACTAATATATCCCATACTTTGAGTATTGTATGATTTAATTTATTTTCAAATAAACATAAAAATTAATACTTCACTAAGTCCTGTAACATTGAGTTACATTTGAACTCGCCCCCATGCTAAACTTCATACTCAACTCGCCAAAGAATCATACCACCCGCCCCAAATAATATTCAATAATATTCTAAACCCTACAATAGTACTCTTCACTATTGTAGTTCTTGTAAATTGAAACAACGTTATAGACAATTCAAATCAATAAAATCAATTCAATAGAACTATGGAATACATTGGAATCTAAACTCACCAAATCTATCGTGTGTAGACGACGAC
>CABFWB010001578.1:41531-113872 GCA_902151455.1 Timema bartmani
CTGGACGGAGGAACATAGTCCTAGGACCAGGATTATGCCAGGATCATCCGTGATAAACTACAAACTTTAACAATGGCAACGTATACTATGAACTTAATTATTCAAAACTTTAAACTTTTGTTTAAGCCGTATTTATTTTCTTCGCCAGATAGAAAAAAATATAATGTCTGTCGCCACTTGGGCGCTAGAGACAGTTGTTTAGTTTTGATCTTTAATTTATAATAACTTTGATATATTTTTGTGATGAATGATATATTTTTGTGATGAAGTTTATCATTATTTCATTCTGAAATAATGTTGTAAATAAAATGTTTTGATTTCTTTTGTAATAATGAACACTTATAAAATTTAACTTCGAGTCATAAATTGTTTAACTGATAAAATTAATTAGTGATTAATTTTATGTTTGATCGTAGTTTAAATGTTTTCACTAGACTTGGTTTATTGTAATTTGTTAACTTTAATTTCACGAATAGATGGAAGTTTCTAAACTGTAAGTTAGGTCAGGTAGTCACGCGGGAGTTTGACTAAAGTCTGTTAGCCAAACTCTCGCGTATTTTAAAAATGTCTAATAAATATTCTTTATATATTTATTATTTAATTTGTTTGAAGTCTGTTTTATGTGATGCAGTGCAGATACATTTGAAGCAGTATAATAAGGCCCATAAGGCACTTATATAAATCTTATAAATTTATTAACTGATTTATTATTTGTTTACTTGTATTCGTTTGAACACTGTGGGTCGTTTGTCTCATAAAGACTAGCCCATCTGATTGTTTGATATGTCTAACAGAGAAGTTCTGGCTAAGGAACTACACTAATAACTGTTTATTTCTAACATGATTTTCCACTGAACTCAGTACGATTATTGAGACCATGTAACTAATTGAATTCATCTTTGCTAATTGTTTTTTGCTTTGAATAAACCATTTATGGTATCATTATTTAAATCTTGCATTTCATGTCCTTTGTATATTCTATGTAGATTGCACCCTCCCTCTTCCTTTAAGTTATCGATGGTCGTAAGAAGGATTGGAGAGAGGGGTGTAACAGTCCTTGTTTGGTAGAAATGAATAATTTTAATGTTACTCACAGTGAATTTTAATTCATATAAGATTTGTTATGTTTAGAAGGTACCTTCTTACATATATAAAAAAAAATATTCAAAAAGTTGTGAATTTCTCCCCGCCCCCCCCCAAGAAATAAATGAATATAAAGTGTATTTCCTGTTCTTTATCCATCAACATGGGTATTTATTATCTGCCCTTAAATTTTTCATTTTCATGGAAGAAGGTACAGGGTACGATGAATAGGATGTTAATTGTTCCTTTCACATATTCTTATCTATGTGTTTCAATTTTCTTTAAGGGGCAGGCATTACCGCTTTGTCCAGTGGCAATAACTCTTATTCTTTTCACTATAAAACAGTATTGTTTGTTCTTTTTATTTCTCATTATTTACTGTACCTTCTACCATACATAAATAAATTTGAGTAAAAGAAAACAAGCCATAGCAAAACTGTAATTCTTGCAGAGGACTATTTACAATGTATTTTAATACTTATGCTTTTAAGAATTAAACATCAACTGATATAAAGCCAGTTTCCAAATTTATTTCATGTAACATACCAGTACATCATTATGTGTAACTTTACAATATATCATATAAGCAAATTATATTTAAAAATTTTTTTCTTGCTTACAAGGTACAATAAGACACAATGAGCCGGATTATTATTATAAAGGAAAGCATTTAGGTAGATTTGATGGAATGATTCATCAAGGGCCAAGAGAGTACCTTATTTACAAATAAAAACATCAATTATCATGCACAAAATACAGCACATTGTCAGTTTTTAAATAATAAATAAATAAAACTAATATATCAGCATGATTTATTTGTGTGTGTGTAAATTTACAACAACAAAAAATGGTAAAATTGATTGTGTGTTGTGACATTATTAAATTAATTAGCAAATTACATCAGTATTGAGACTGGGTAAACAAACCACAATTTATATGATCAAGTTTACCAATACCCTAGTTAACAATATATCACATAATCAGGTTACTTCTCTGTAGGCACCTCCTCAGCAGAGGAGATATTCTCAGGCTTGGAGTCGGTTTCTGCGCTATCGTTTTCCTCCTCCCCTTCCAACACAATATCCTCAGGGTCAGGAGCACGAGGAAGGAACTCCAAATCTGGATACATCTTGCCGAATATGTCTCTGGCCTGAGTAAAACATTAATGTGGTGAGTAAATGCTGTGTAATGGTTGAAAGTGATAATCATCTGGAAAGATACCCGCATTGATGGGCATGCAAACCAAGCGTCAAACTTATCTTGTTTAGTGATGTTTAAATCCTGGGCAAATGTAATGAGAGTAGTTTTACCTAAATCGTTTATACAATACCTCAACATAAATGTTCCACCACCTTCATTCCTATTTTATTAGTGTAATTAAATGACAATAAGGTGTTAAGAAACAGTGGGAAGACAAAGAAGAAGCAAAGGTGTCATGTTTGATTCTCGTGTCCAACCAATTCAGATTAATTGAAATGTGGTCCCTTCCATACAGACACTGTCGTAACTACAATGATTTGCAACCTTTGTGTTGACATTCAAAAATGCAATAGAGCAAGTGACCGTTAGTAGAGTTAGGGTTGGGCCAATACACAGAGGACTATTGTCATGCTGTAAGTGGAACAATCCTTGCTCTTTGTACAATTCCTTGGCGACAGGCTGGGACATTGAAGGTTGTGGAAAGATTGGCAGGAGGGGGAAATATAGTGGTAAAAGAACCTGAAGTGAGCCAGAGTGAGAGAAAGATATCACTGAAGGATGGATTTCAAGATCAACGTTTTGCTCTTAAATATTTATTCTTTTTTTTTTTAACATTGTGTCTTACTACCTGTTCAGGTTATATGCTAGTTATAAGTTAGTATTTATAAAATTACTTTGAAATCAATTTTTAAAAATGAGGTGGCCCAATGGCTAAATAATTTTATGATAAAGGAAATTGATCAAACTAAATAAAAAGGAAAAATAAACTACTAAGAGTAAATATGATGAAGAAAGCCCACCTAGGGAAAGAGGAAAAATGTGGGAAGAATCCAATGAGCAAAGGTGACATCTTCCTTTCTTTTGTCTTCTATAGTAGAAGTAGTCACACACACATTTTAACACACATAGAACAATATTTCGGCATTGTTGTCTTTATCAAACACAAAGAAGAAAGAAGAGAGTACATAACACAAACACTGGATTACTCCATTTTGAATTTAAAGAAAAACTGTTAGAAACACATTGTGCCAACTGTTTTTGGGAGTAAAGATAAATTTCTTGGCTATGGTTAGTAAAATAAATAATAATAATGATAATAAAAATAGCATTTTAAAAATAATAATAATTTGAAAAATGTTAAACTTATAGAAAGAAAGAAACTATCTTCTGTTGAGGCCTGGTGGTAGTCTATATTTGGTAATCCATTGGTGGGCCAGTTCCCACTGTCCGAGCTGAGAACTGTTGTACTGTTTGGGAAATGCTCTTAATATTTTGGTGGTGTAGCAGGTTTAAAAGTCCTGGTTGTGGGTACCAGCATGAATGGGTACAGGCTTGTCCGGATCTTTGTGGTTTGTGTCAAAACGATGATTGTATCATTCGCTGCCTGAGAGAACCTGTAGTAAGGCCTATATAGTCTGCATCGCATGATTTGCACTGTAGTTGGTATATCAAGCTATTTGTTTTGCAATTGTAATAACCAGGGATTTTGTATCCAATTTGGTTACTTTGCTAATGAAGGATGTATGTGGTAGGTGGATTCCACATGTGCTGCAACGGGTGCTACCGCAGGGGTATGAACCTTCTCGGATTCTCTTGGGGTTAGGAAGTTCGGGATGGACTAGAATACTGTGGAGATTGGGTGGCCGTTTGAAAGTGACTCATGGGGGGTGAACTAAGAAGGTTTTGGGTTTGGGTGAAACTGGTTAGGAATTTGTAACTACCTTTTTTAAGGATGGTGTTGATACGTTGTAGACCAGGATGGTATTGTGTTGTGAGAGGGATGTCCTCAACTTTTTTTGGAGGGTCGTAGTCATCCCTGGAGAGTGCTCTGGAGATTTGGTTGTCTATTAAAGGCTTGGGGTAACCTCTGCTTTGGAAAGCTGTGGCGAGTTGTTTACAATATTCAGTTAAATCATTGGGTTCTGAAAATATCCGTTTGGCTCGGCTGGCAAGACTGAATGGTAGATACCTTTTTGTGTATGAAGGATGGCTGCTATGGTAATGGAGGTCTTGTTGGTGATTAGTAGTTTATTTTCCTTTTTATTTAGTTTTATCAATTTCCTTTATTATAAAATTTAAAATCAATTTTGTAATAAGAGTTTTGGTTGCTTGTGGCCAGCATACTTTAGTCCTTTCATTTGCCTTCACTTCAATAGTAATGGATTAACTCATTACTCTTTAGAGCGCTAAGGACTAGATGATATTTATCCATTGTATAATCAGCTTCTATACAAAATACACAGGAAGGAGATGGATATAAAGACCAATTTTTATAGGAAGAACATTAGAATTCACCAACATTGATTGGAAGTATGTTTTATTTGATTGATTTATTATATGTATTTCATCTAACAATTTACAAAAAAACTTCTAATAGTACTTCCTTATGAATTACTTAGTAATTTGTCCTTTTATAATCAATTAAACGGAACCATAATGTGATAAAATTGAAATATTTTCATTTGCGCCTTTGTGGCAATGTGAGATACAACAGTGCAAAGAGTTATAAATTAAATGTAGAATATTTCCACATTTATCTTATTATAACCGATCACCATACTTTTTTTATACTCCGGCGAATAAACACTATTGGCGTTTGGTATTGACATGATTAGCTGGACTGTACTGATTCTCTGCCAGGTCGCCATTTTAAAGGCTACCTGTGAAAAGGCTCCACTTTGTTTCTTTAATTTAAACAAAGAAATATTTAAATCATCAAAAGTTATCAAACTGTTATTTGATTAACACATTTTTTTTAATACTAGCTTCATTTTGTGTAGGTTAAAAGAATAAAATATACCGATTGTTAGCCAACAAGGTTAAAAGCTTGTTTGATTTTGTGTTTATTATTACAAAGATCAAACCAAAATTAAGTACATAATATAAAGTTGTTTTTTTATGAGTAAAAATTAGTCTACTATGAAACGTGTGATCTCAGAAATAGGTAATTGCAATGTGTATTTGGCAGTGGCTACTTTATGTAAGTCTTTTTTGAATTTCTATATTTGTGTACACAATTAATTATAAAGTGTTTGTGGTAGTGATATATAATATATTTGATTTTCAATTTTATATTAATATATTTTATACATTTCTTATTGCGAGTGTATCAAGAAAAGTAGGCCTAACCTATTTTAACCCTAAGATTGTTATATTAACCAAATGGCTAGATCTAAGTCTTTAAAATTGAAGTTATAGTATTAATACCAAACATAATAAGGTAAATTTGTTTTTAATATGATAGTTTTATTACTTTAGATATTTTGAAATTAAAATAACTTATTAATACCAAACATAATAAGGTAAATTTGTTTTTAATATGATAGTTTTATTACTTTAGATATTTTGAAATTAAAATAACTTATTTTAGTTGTTTAGCTTTGTATTAAAACATTTGAAAGAGAATAGCTTTAGGTGAGATGTGTTTAAACATATCCTAGTTTTCTTCCTATTTACATAGTTTAAGTAAAGTAGTTATATAAATTATAAACCGCTAAGGGTGTACGTACATAACACATACAGTATTATGGAGAAACTGTGATTACAACTCAAACGCTCTCAAACAGCATTATTAACCAAATTATTCTGTTGGATAGTGCGTTTCTTGCAATAAGACCACTTTCCAAAAGAATCCGTTTGTATACTAAACCCAATCCTTCAAAATACATGTTAACGAGGGTTGGTGGGTAAAACTCACTACATATAGGTCACTTTTTATACATAAAATGGGAAATAATAAATTATTTAAAACCGTCATGGTTTTAAGAATATGAAGAACCTAATGTAAATAAAATCATAATTGAAAATAATTTAGAGCTAACAAATGAATCAAAACTTATCTAAGTCTCATGTTGTTGATGCTTAAAATCTTAGGTCCTGTTAGTTTTAAATAGTTTAAAATAATAAAAAGGATAACTATTACACATAATATTAATACAATACTTAAATTACAGTAGTAGAAAAGTTGTGTTAAAGCAGAGTTGGTGGCCTCCAACTCTATGATCTAGGATTAAGTTTTTTTACGTTAATACAGAAGCCCAATAATTAAAATAAAAGGTAATTTAACTTAGTTATAAATTATTATAAGTTAGAGTAAGGCGTGGACCTAACAAATTAGAGACTTAATTTAAAGTTAAAAATATAATAAACGCGCACAGTAATAAATTCTATGAAATATATTTAAATTAAACAAAGTCTTAATATTTATTTGAGGTCGTCCACAAAGCTTATTTATCCTTCTATTCAAGTTAAAATAATTATTATTCCGAGCACTTTCACAAAAGGTCTAACAAATATGGCTTTAAAATGGCGACCAACGAATATTAGCCATGTGGTTGATGATGACGCGGACAAGTTGTTTAAAATGGTGTATCCTCGCAGCAGACGATTATATTTTATTCAGTTAAATATTTCTAAAAACAATAAACTAATAATAAAATAGTTAATCATATATAAAATAAATTACAAATATTTTATCTTTACCAAGTAAATACGATGCCTTTATTAAAAGGTATTAATGCATGCACTATATTACACATCATAGATAACATTCCAAAACAAAGAATAGGTACTTTTAATATATGTTTAAAATATTGTTTCGGATTGGGTAAAAAGAAATTGTTAAAAGTAATGAAATAATGTGAGAAAACTTAAGTTTAAGTTATTTTAAATGTAAAATATAACATGTAATTAAAAAACTTAACATTCATAACAAAACAGTGTTCTTTTACAAGTGTTGGTAACCTAAAACCTAAACATATGATTTTTGAACTGTCATCCAGGTAAAGACCTATCATGAATGAATTATATGTGTGTTAAAATATGTGTGTGACTATTTCTACTATAGAAGACAGAAGAAAGGAAGATGTCACCTTTGTGCATTGTATTCTTCCCACATTTTTCCTCTTTCCCTAG
This sequence comes from Timema bartmani, assembly GCA_902151455.1. Lineage (NCBI taxonomy): Eukaryota > Metazoa > Arthropoda > Insecta > Phasmatodea > Timematidae > Timema > Timema bartmani. The sequence continues at coordinate 48,729 of CABFWB010001578.1, forward strand.
GTGGGCTTTCTTCATCAAATTTAGTATTATTAGTTTATTTTCCCCCTTTTCTTTAGTTTTATCAATTTCCATTATAAAATTATTTAGCCATTGCGCCACCTCATTTTTAAACATATGTAGTATTTTAAATAATGTATGCTCACAGTTGATCATTTTTAATTTGTAGCCAGTGTTTTATAACATTATCTACCTTACCACCCCCATCCTATTTCAGATGGGTGTCACATAATTTTTTTTATTCATATTATAATATGTATGAAAAAAGTGCATTGAGCAAAAACATTTAGTAATAAATAAAATGATAGAATATTAGGAAAATGGTAGAGCACATATAAAAGTAAAAACACTGACACATATTTACACACACTTCAATATTTCGATGCTATTATAGCATCTTCCTCAGGAAGTAGTAGTAATTAGACTGAACAGGATGTTGTCTTCAGTGATGCCAACTTATTATCATATTATAATTTGCTATGCAATGGGATGGAACACGAAGTTGCCTCTGGTTGGAATTAATGGGAGAGGGTGGTGGTGAATCCAAGATGGTGTGTGAGGCCTTGTGGTAGTCGTTCTTATGCCGAAAGTGAAGAAGCACGCTTGGTTAAGATGCTGACGGGTTTGAAATGAGTGGGCGGGTAGAGATGTCCTGGAGAATGAAGTGTGGATGTCAAGTGGATATGAACCCATCTCACACGTTACCAACTTAGGCTCTCTCAGAATAATGATTCTCAAGCCCGTGTACAACCTGTTCCTTCCATGTATACTAAAAACTCTGCTGGCACTTCACTGTCTAATCAGTTGACTACTCACTAAACCTCGTGATCACCGCCCACCTCCCATGTCCTAGCTATACTGACAAGTAGAGAATTTTCATTTAATGAAGAAAAAGAGTTTACTCTAAATTTAATATGTGCCGGTATTACCTCTGTAGTATTGAAAATAAACTAAATGGTCTGCAAAGGAGCTGGACCAGCCCTAAATTAATTTATTTAGAAATTGGAAATTTTATTTCTTAACAGCCTCGACTCATCAACATTAAAATGTGCTTTGTTTTCTAACAGGCAAATGTAGTGCTACTTGCCTGTAAAGTTTTCCACGTCATTAAAAGCAATCAAGGTTATTAAAGTTTGTTAAGAGAGTTGTGATTATTCTATGTACTTGGATTGTTTATAATAATTTAAGGGTCCCGGCACAAATTTATCTGATTGCCAAACCCTTCCTTCACCTCTGACAAGACATGTATTAATCACAACTTGTGAATGTGTGGAGTGCCAGGCCTCCACCGTGGTACGGATCCCACATTAAACTCCATTTCATCTCACAATCACCCTACCATTACACATTAGCGTAAGTGCGTATAACCCAAACGGGTAGTAAGACGCGGTGCTAATTATAATAATTATAGTAAATAATTTAAATATGGGCTGATGAACATTTAACTTAAAGTATTTAATTATTATACTATATCTGTGTAAAAATGTGTATATTTTATACCTATCTGCTAGATATAATATATGTCGCACCTGTTGAACAGCGAACTCAAAGTCCAGATCAAGCTCTGGTCCCGAGCAGAGGTAGACTTTTTCAGGCGTGTTGGAGGATAAGTCAGTGCTTGACGTGTCCAAACAGTTGAAATACAAGCACCACAGCACCTGTGGCTTGACCAAGTCCTGCTCCACTTCGGGAGTCTTCTCGAACTCGCCTTCCTCACCACTCGACCCAACCTGAGGGCATGGATGCTGGCTCAAATCTCTTTGATATACATAATCCTTCAAATGTTAAAACTATAGCACAATCAAAACTCTAATACAACTTACTCGTCAGGCACTCCAACTATGTGACCAAACAGAAATATTCAATTCACATTTTACACTGCTTTCACTGGACAAAAATGTAATAATTGCATCTTAAAGGAACTAAATGTCATTGCCTTAGTTAAAAACCCAGGGATTTTTTGTTTGAAACATTTTTTATTACATTTTATCACAAAAGTTAGTAGTTTAATCCATGGGATAGGGATAATGAGGCTAATTAGAGAAAGTGAACCAATATTAGTGTGTAGATATGAAAAAATGACCCTAGTGAACCCACTAAAGGGTACTCAACATCAGCATCAATCCAGTTTCTTGTGAGCCTAATGCATTAGAGTATGTGCCCATCAGTATATTGTAATTTCTCATGAAGGAGTGTGCTAGCACAAGGCATTTTCCTAGAGGAAGGTTTCTCTAGTCTCTGTCCGAGTCTAGGTGCACAATAACATTTTGTGCCTGGTCTATTATTTTACCTTTATCAAGAGTATTTCTATGAACATTGGAAGGAGAAAATAAGTTAGCACCATTTTTTCCTTAGTAATAAAATAAAAATAAATAACATATTTTGATATTCTCACCTGTGTGTGAGGGGTTGGTGTATCTGCGGAGACTCGGGTTTGGTGGTCAACATCGGTAGTTAACAGTTTAGCAACAACTGGCTGCAGGTCTTCTTTCGCACTGGTCTGTTGTTTGCAGGTCATGTGAACAACATCTAACAACACAAATAAAGTGTAGTGTGACTAATTTCACATTTGTCTCTATGATTCAGGGTATAGAGAGGACAACTACTGGTTTATAAGAGCCTGCTTTGATCTAAAGTGCTTTTCAAGATAATTTAGTGTTTGTGGTTGGGTTATCCTCGTTATTCAACTATTAAAAGAATGTTGGTGTGAGTAAATTTAGTTTTTTTTTTCAGTACCTTACTACCCATTCGGGTTATACGCTTATGTACTAATTACATCAATGGTTTTAGGGATTAGGAAGGTTATATTGAGAGGAATTGTACCCGCATTTGCATGGGGAAGTGAAAACAATTTTGGAAAAACACTCAGTACACCCATACCAAGATTTAAACCTTGATCTCCCCGTCATCAGCAGTCTAGTCTACTATGAAAGTAGCACCTTAGCCCATGTAGCCACTGAAGCGGGTAATTTAAGAAGTGAAATAAAGAAAAATCTGAATCCATAATGTAGTTTTGAAACCTATGATAACTATTTGGTTTTAACTTTCCTTGAATCTTTTTCTCTTTGTTCGGGCATTTGTTTATGGATGACCCTCCCAATTAACATTCGGTGCAACACACAGCTTCTCTCACACTCTCACACTCTCACACTCAGTGGCCTTTTTATTATAGACATAGCCCTAACCCCACTGGTTATTGAGAAAGTAACTGTTTACTTAAAGTACACTAGCAGCCACTCCCCCTATACTAGCAACAGAACAAGACTGTCTGCCAAGAGCAGTACCTGCCATGTGTGTGGTTATGTTAACAAAAGGTATATTTTAAGAATCAGTGAACCAAATGCCAATCATAGAAAATCATTGGCCGATGAGCCAATAGGCATCAGCCCAGCCATAGTATAAAAGCATAATTTCATGTATTGTAAAATGGGTGAATTTGACACTGTGGGGGTACTTGAGAGAATATATCAACTTTATTAATGAAGCCATTTAATAAACTCTTGTGTTTATTTTTAAATCGAAACTTGGCTATTTATATAAAAAGATCTAGCAGCAGCAGTGAAGTAAATATCACGATACTTACATAGCCCTGCAGGACAAGCATTAGTGGATGGCCCCACCTCTATAATTGTGACTGGTTCTCCAACACCACCTACTGGTGGGAACTGTAAAAGTGTGAGGGCCTCCTTCTCGGAAGGTAGTATAGACCTGAGACAAAACACTTCATTATAGCTGTGCAGCTCTCCACTCTCTTGTAATATTTAACTGTACATAATGTTCATAGTGGTCACTTTATGGACAGACCAAACTTAACTTATTTTACCAGGTATAACCTCACTCTGCCTACATTATTATAAACAAAACTAAACTAAAATTCAGAATTACTCCAAGGGAAAAAGTTCCCTGTTCTCAACCCAAGAGCCGGGAGAGAACTACTGCAAGCTCAAAAATGTCAAGAATAATCAGGAAATGTCTTATTTATTTCACACTTTTAACCAGTGGCGGCTCGTGCATATGAGCTGCAGAGCTGCAGCACCCCCAACCTATTCTGCATAATACATATATTAGCTTATATTTTATTTTATTTTATTTTAGTTCAGTCAAAACACAACCCAGAAGAATATATTAAACTATATTATATTAAAAATATTTCAGATTTTTTAATTTTCTCAGACCGTAATTATTTTGCTGTTTTGAACGGAAGGTTTTCATGACTTTGAGGCTAGGAAAGCGACAGGTGCTGCAATTCACGTAGGACCCCTTGTCTAGTGGTTGTGTGAAGAAGCAGAGGAGGGGGAGTAGGGGAAGTAGCCGAGCGGTAACATAGGATTGGAGCTGCAACTATTGCAGATCCTCTTGACAGCCACAGTATAACTTTTGAACTGAATTGCATGACCAATCATTTTGTTTTTTGAATTCTGTATTTCTGCATGTTTAACTGACTATCAAATTAGTGCAGAAATGAATACTAAAACTAGAATGTTGTTAATTTACTATCAATTAATATTTCTCGATTAAGTTTAAGTGAATTTTTTTAAATTAAAACCAAAGGGCCTCCTTTTACAGTAATTTTGATGTTCAAAGCATTCATCCAAACATAAATTCATATTATTTGGTTGCCATTAAAAAGTAAAATGCATTTTAAGATACAGTATTATGAGGCTATAAATTATAATTAGAATATATTTTATTGTTTGCATTTAATTTATTATCAAAATAATATTTATTCTAACTAAAGAATCACCAACTTTAATTTTTTAGTTGCATATTGATATGTTTATGATATTTTGATTTATCTGTTTATTTTTTAAATAATTTCACATAGAGAAAAAACTATTTTGTTTATTTTTTACAACTAATTATAGTATGTTGTCATTGTTATTGTGTTTGTTTTTTAAGTAGAGCCCTCACATTCCACAAATACAAAACAAAGTCATATGTTATATTCTATATAGAAACTAAACTAAACAAAGTAGACTTTTAACTCGGGCAATGTCACTGTCTTGAAACCATTCATTTAAAATTTATATCACGTAGAACTACCATTTTGCTAATAAGTCTAAAAATTAATTATCTTTAGAAAATAAATTAAGCTATATAATGTTAAAGGAAAACATTATTATACATCCAGCCAAATGACCCCCCTAAATTCCCTCTCAATCTCAATCTTCTCTCTCCTCCCCTCTCCGGTCCCACCCAAGCAGCGCTCCCAGTGTTAAAACTCACGAGCCGCCAATGCTTTTAACTATAATTCTAAACAAACTATTGTATTTTCTTCAAACATCAGCAAAGTTTCACCTTTAATATATTTAACTATCAGTCATAATACCAAAATAATATAATTTGTTTTAACTATCACACACCTTGTAAACCAAGGAAAATAGCAATGGAATAAAATTTGTTTACGAGTACAAACATGAAACAAATCTACGTATTTAAAATCACACTTTTATTACTCATTATTAACAATAATTGCCCATTGTCAAAAATTACACAATACTTCCATAAGCGTATAGCCCGAACAAGTAGTAAAACGCAATGCTAAAAAAAAAAGTGCCATAATTGATAACAATTTGATAAATCCAGCTTACATATTTCACTATCTTTCGATTACATAAAAGGTAAAATAAAATTACAACAGAAGACACAAGAATTTAAGTTTCTAAAATTAAGGATCTCCAATTCCCCATTCTTAATCTATCCTGAAAAAGTAGATTATTTCCTGATGCCCAAATGAATCAAATATTTCAGTCTTACATAACTCCATTGTACACTTGGGATATTTGTTGTTTTTCTAAAAATCAAACCAAAAAAGTGGTGTGCAAAGCTTGCTTTGACTCCAATTTAAATTTTGCTAGCGTCAAAATTGCTCCTCACTCCNCACATCTCCCCCCCCCCCCCACCCCTTTCCATCTACAAATATTTCAGGTTGAATTTATGTAATAGATTCATGTAAAAAAATTATAGCCTACACAAAAATTTATTTTTTAAGAATTATAAAATTTTTGAAAAACTTTATGATCATACAAATTCAGATTTTTAACTAAATTTAATACAGTTGGTTATAGTAGGTTAAATTCATCATACTGTATATGTTATTTTCTAATAACAATTGACATTGTAAATATGTAAAGTGAGTGCTGGAGATAAATGGGGGTGCAGCTCACAAGAAAGGGAAGGGATCCCATTAGTGGCACAGGAATTTTTTGCTTTATGGCAGCAGCGAAGACCATCCAAGCAGCCATATCATTAAACCAGGAGCCAAGGAAAGGCTTTGATTGGTATAAAGTAGCTAGAGTTGGTAATGGGGTTAGCAAGCTTCTAAAAGGTTCTTTTTAAATCTCTGTGTCATGTTTAGAGTAAGGAAGCTCTGCCCAGTTCTAGAATGTCTGAGTTGAGGGATACAGTTGTCCCGGGCAAAAGGTGACCCAGTTCACCACAAGTGTTATCAGTTTATCTTGAATTAAATACTTTTAATAAAGTGATTTATATATTAATTCAGTTCAGTTAATTAACCCTAAGGAGCATAGCAAGTTAATATGCTAATTAATAAAAATCTACGACAGTTATGGTTTGACCGGAAAAAGTTTCAACGTATCGTGTTCAAGTTATACTTTTTAAAATCAAACTAAATAAATTATTGAATGACTGTGTTTGCTATTATATTATAGGCTATCATAAAATTTAATACAATTAATTTATCTCAACATTTTTTATATGAAATTAAAAAAAAAAGTGCTAAAATTTTTCAAGTCTATAATGAACAATTACTAACACTATATTTGAACTTGAGATTTTCAATTTCTTGCACACCCCCGCAATTGTGATCTTTTCATACTTTTATTGTCGTTATAGTAATTAATGTTCCACATGTCTAAAATGTGTAGTAATTGTAAAAGGTTATGAGCTTAGTATGAAATCTATAAAAACTTTTTTGCAATAAAAAAAATTATAAGTTAAAATTGGTGCTTAAATTTTGATACACATACACAATATATTATTTTCACTTCATATAAAACCATTTAAAATTTCTTTAACTTTATTTTGATTCAGGAATATTTCATTTAGTCTTTTCTGCTTCACTTTGAATCAAAATAATATACTTATAATATAGTTATTACTGTTTCTGCTTTTATATACAAACTACACTTAACAAATGTGAGGCTATTAACACTTGGAACCATACTTATTGTGCAGGATAAAGTGTAAATAATTAAGTTGGTTCTTCAATTAAATCAATGGAGTTTACCTGTCAGTGACGAAGATGCCTCGGGAGATTCCCTGAGTTGGCACGTTCTTCAGGAATTGGGGCAACGCATGCCCAACACCAAATATAACATTGTCCGTGGCCAACCGCTGGTTACCTGACACAATGCTAACACACTGTGACTTTGACCCCTCATCAGACTTGATGATCAGCGCATCAGCTGTTCGTTTCAAGTGGTACAAACCACCAAACACCGCACAGAGCCTGTAAACAAGTGATTGTCATCTATCTAGGAGTAGAGAAAAATAGTACCAAGACAAACCTTCAGAAACAATCGCCATCCAATATTCCAAGTGGTAACTTTATAAAACTAATAAAACACAATCTCACTGGTAAAATAACTAACTATGATTATTAAAGTCCCTAACAAAGTGCTGAATCTCATAGAGCAAAATGGAGAAAGTTATGTAATGAAAAACTTCATGGCTTGTATGCATTCCCAAATATGAGTGATGAGTGATGACAGGCATGTATACAAAGTTTTAGCCAAGAATACTGAAACTACAAGATTAATTGTAGGCCGAGATATCGATGAGAGAAGGCTAAATATGAAAATGGATTTGAAGGAGGTTATGTGGATGGAGGTTTCTAAAGATAAGGTTGAATGGCAAGATTATGTTCTGGCAGCCATGAACGTTCAAGTTCCTTGAGGCCAGAGAGTTAATTAATAAAAATGCCAATCTAATAGAGGTGTACTGATTCAGTAAAACCAATTACCAATCCCAATTTCTTATTATTTAAAATAATTGTTCATGTTTATGATTATTTAAAATAATTGTTCATGCTACAATTATTTACACCGATAAATCCTGATTATAGATTATTTATTAATAACAATTGGAAAATATGCTTAAGAGAATGATAACAGTTAATGTAATTAATACAAAAAGATTTTATGCATAAAAAATTATAGTTTATGCCTAACTGGCAAAAGTTGGAGCTAGATTGTTAGTTTTATCAACTGTATGAACTTATATTTCTTTATCTGGAATGTAATCTTTGCATAGCCGCAACTAAGATGCAGTATGTATATAGAATGTTTTTGGTGGGTTTTTTTTTGCGATTTTGATCAGCAAACTACCACCTAGAAAATTTTGCTTTAAATTTGACTTTAAAAAAAACACACGATTAATAACATAATAATCACCGATTATGATTAATTGCCGATGCCCTAATAATCGCCCGATAAGGATTCTTCGGTATCCGCATTAGTACACTGGTCGGTTTGAAACGAGTAACTGGACAATATAAGATACTGTAGGAAGAAAATGAAATATATGTTTTTTATTTATTATGATTTCTAGTTTATGGGTGAGGGGTTAAATTGCAGAGAAAATTGTTATAAGAATAAACCCATATTATCTTATGTAACATAAATGTATTGATTGTGATTTGGGTAGTATATTGGCACAAATATTATATAAAAGGTTGAAGTAACAAAAACATATAGAGAGTATAAGAATAAAATTAATGGGCTGGAAAATTATTATTATTATTATTATTAGCACCGCGACTTACTACTCATTCAGGTTATACGCACTTACGCTAATGTGTAATGGTAGAGTGATTGTGAGATGAAATGGAGGACCCTACAGTTTAACGTGGAATCCGAACCACGGTGTGTAGCCAGTCAAACATCGAACCATCGGCCCCACACATTGGGTGTCATTTCTAACCCTTCTCTATTTTCTTGACTTTCTTCTCTTTTGGATATTGTCCGCAGCAGCCAGTGGGTATCCGTAGACCTTCTCGGGGTTAATTAAATAATGGTGGGGGGTGGAGAACAAAGCCGATTAAAGAAATTGAAATTTAAAAGGTAGATTCAGAAGTTTTATTTTAGAGAAAAGTTAATAGACATTTTATTACATTTTAAACCACTAGTTACATGATGAAAGGATAAAAATAATTAGTACATGAAGATAGATAAATTGTTAATGTTGTGGTCATTTAGTCACATGGTCTCACTTTTTTCCCACCCATCACTAAACCCTCTTTCGCCAACATGAAAAGAACGAGACTATTCGTATCTCTTAATATATATATTTATAGCTCGCGTGCTAACAAGCAAGTGTGTTGCATCTGACGCTTCCCTTCCACATAGTATCAAAACATAGACACTAAATGAGATGTGCTGATTGGCTAGCTGTTCGCGCCAAACCTCCCCTTTCCACTGTGAAGCCACACATGCAAACTTTCAGGTACAGATAAAATAAAATAGCACGATGCTTGGAAGTGAAAGGTAAAAGTAATAAATTTAGATGACACTATAATTTCAACAAAGACTTTACAGGAATGAAAATCTACTAAATTTATAAGTTAAAGGCCTAAAAATAAAGTTAATGAATTGGAATTTAAAACATATATTGCTTACAACTTAGGTTATGATTTGGACCACTTATAATTAAACATTTGATAGTAATATAGAGGTTAAATTAGGCCTAAACGATTGGAAAACAATAATGTATTATAAGTGTAGTAATCTCAGTATCTTGATTATATTAACAAATAAACAATGGCAAACTAATATAGTTATATAAATGAAATGGTCTAGAGCTAAGGGCCTAAAACCCTGACCACTTTACAGGTGTAGGCCTAGCATTCCACACATTCACAAGTTGTGATTGATACACGTCTTGTCAGAGGTGAAGGAAGGGTTTGGAAATCAGAAAAATCTGTGCCGGGACCGAGGATTGAACCTCAGCAAAGAAGTCCGATAACTTACCCCTTGACTGCCCAGTCACCCAATGGGCTAGAAAGATTTTCATAACATTTTACTACACAATAATACCAAACATAATATAAGGATGGTCAAAACTTTAAAACGGGAATAAAATTGGCTTTGATTACTACTGGCACTAGCCATGTTCCCTAAGCTGTCTGGTGTGTGGCTTATAGCAATTACTGCCGCTAACCATGTTCCATAAGCTGTCTGGTGTGTGGCTGATAGCAATTACTGCCGCTAGCCATGTTCCCTAAGCTGTCTGGTGTGTGGCTGATAGCAATTACTGCCGCTAACCATGTTCCCTAAGCTGTCTAGTGTGTGGCTGATAGCAATTACTGCCGCTAACCATGTTCTCTAAGCTGTCTGGTGTGTGGCTGATAGCAATTACTGCCGCTAGCCATGGTCTCTAGGCTGTCTGGTGTGTGGCTGATAGCAATTACTGCCGCTAACCATGGTCTCTAAGCTGTCTAGTTGTGGCTGATAGCAATTACTGCCTCTAACCATGTTCCCTAAGCTGTCTGGTGTGTGGCTGATAGCAATTACTGCCTCTAACCATGTTCCCTAAGCTGTCTAGTTGTAGCTGATAGCAATTACTGCCTCTAACCATGTTCCCTAAGCTGTCTGGTGTGTGGCTGATAGCAATTACTGCCTCTAACCATGTTCCCTAAGCTGTCTAGTTGTAGCTGATAGCAATTACTGCCTCTAACCATGTTCCCTAAGCTGTCTAGTTGTGGCTGATAGCAATTACTGCCTCTAACCATGTTCCCTAAGCTGTCTAGTTGTAGCTGATAGCAATTACTGCCTCTAACCATGTTCCCTAAGCTGTCTAGTTGTGGCTGATAGCAATTACTGCCTCTAACCATGTTCCCTAAGCTGTCTAGTTGTGGCTGATAGCAATTACTGCCTCTAACCATGTTCCCTAAGCTGTCTGGTTGTAGCTGATAGCAATTACTGCCTCTAACCATGTTCCCTAAGCTGTCTAGTTGTAGCTGATAGCAATTACTGCCTCTAACCATGTTCCCTAAGCTGTCTAGTTGTGGCTGATAGCAATTACTGCCTCTAACCATGTTCCCTAAGCTGTCTAGTTGTAGCTGATAGCAATTACTGCCTCTAACCATGTTCCCTAAGCTGTCTGGTTGTAGCTGATAGCAATTACTGCCTCTAACCATGTTCCCTAAGCTGTCTAGTTGTAGCTGATAGCAATTACTGCCTCTAACCATGTTCCCTAAGCTGTCTAGTTGTGGCTGATAGCAATTACTGCCTCTAACCATGTTCCCTAAGCTGTCTAGTTGTAGCTGATAGCAATTACTGCCTCTAACCATGTTCCCTAAGCTGTCTAGTTGTAGCTGATAGCAATTACTGCCTCTAACCATGTTCCCTAAGCTGTCTAGTTGTAGCTGATAGCAATTACTGCCTCTAACCATGTTCCCTAAGCTGTCTAGTTGTAGCTGATAGCAATTACTGCCTCTAACCATGTTCCCTAAGCTGTCTAGTTGTGGCTGATAGCAATTACTGCCTCTAACCATGTTCCCTAAGCTGTCTAGTTGTAGCTGATAGCAATTACTGCCTCTAACCATGTTCCCTAAGCTGTCTAGTTGTAGCTGATAGCAATTACTGCCTCTAACCATGTTCCCTAAGCTGTCTAGTGTGTGGCTGATAGCAATTACTGCCGCTAACCATGGTCCCTAAGCTGTCTAGTGTGTGGCTGATAGCTAGTACTGCTGCTAAAATTGGTTCCTAGGCTGTCTAGTGTGTGGTGACACAGTCTAGTTCTTATCTCACCTACAGAAGCATTGAGGCAGTTCTCCACTGCCATACATCGGCCACAAGAAGGGGGTATTTCCGTAACGACCCAGACTGTTAAGGAACCTCTGTGTGCGAGCCACACCTTCCAAGCAAGGTGTCTTATCAGTCGCCATGGCGATGGCATACAACACGTAGTGCACAAGGTTTGGCGTTAACTTCTTTGATTTCAAGTACTCCACAAAAGTTTTATCAGCATACTCTGGAAATATACAAATTAATGCTAAGTAATATTCGTTTCTTTTTTGAGTACACTAATCCCTGATTATAACGGGAGTTTTCAGGGTAGGGATTCAACTCGTGTTTTAAGACAACAGTGCTATAACTGATGACTTATTTTCTAAAATAATGACTATCTAATAGACTAAAAACTTTTCTAATACTACACTACTGAGCACAAAACATAGTGACTACAAACATAAGCATGTTATAGGGAAAGTGACTAATGAGATGAATAAAGTATACTGTGACTATGTACATCCCTACTGTATGTACAAACACAATTTTCAAAAATTCCTCCATTTTCATGTAAAACAATAAGTCACCATAGAAATATGAAAATTCACTCACACAAAAACACAAGCGACAAAGAAAAATGACCACAATTCAAATCAATGCTTTCCTTTAGCTGTAAACAACATTTGTTGAAATTGACTCTTGATACTAGCTGCAGTGACTAAAACCACTCCTTATCTTGAAAAATTATATTTATCTGGGATCACAGAGAAATTTTGCTTGCCGTTTTGTTGGTTAAGACTGGTTCATAATATGAGTGTATTTCTGAACCAATGTTTTCATGAGCTCTAGTGTCAAAACCTTCTAGCTACTTTGCTATGAATGTAATCAATATTTTGATTGAAACTGTAAAAATTTGATGTTTTGGCTACATCTGTCAAATGACACATGAAAATAGGTCTAGCATCATTTACAAATGCCACAAAAGGTTCAATAAACTGTGAATGGATTTTAAATAAATCAAGTTAAATACTAGTAGTTATGTGATTAGTAAAGATCACTCTCTGCATTCAAAAAATGCTGAGTACACCATATTAATAATTATGTACAGTTCTTAATGTTTCTACAGGCTTAAGATTTCTCATTCAATTTAATGTTGATATTTTGTCTTGGTGTTTAGGTTCAACAGAAAACATATTGATATTATAGTCAATAATTAGGGGTATGCGAGCTCAAGGTCTTTGATTTGAGTCAATCTTGCATGAGTTTCTTATAAAGCTACTAAGTATTGAGCCGAATCGATCTTGGATTTAGTAAATATATGATTTAAAATCTTAATTATGTTATTAAATCTATTTATGTACTAAAATATTTTTTTAAATTAAATATTCATAAATATATTTTTTTAAAGTTCAACTACAAATTGCTTATTTAAAAAAAATTAAGTCATAATAATTTGATTGATTCAATTTTAAACATCTGTATAGGAACTGAAAAAAATATTATGATTCAATGAAATCTTTCTAACCAAAGTTGAAAAAATGTTTGAATGTGAAAATATAGCAACATTTTTATAAAAATAAACAACCCCACTATTCCCTGTCTATCTGGAGTGCATCTGTTCACTTGGTGCTAGCCTCAGAGAGAAAGTAGAGCATTAATGATTGTTAAGATGTACATAGTACACTTTTGGATCAAGGTTTACTCGATACCATCTTGTACTAAACTTTGTGTTCTAAAATCCCTGCACAGAACTATACCTTTCCATATCTTCTTTTATCTAAACCTCATACTTTTTTCCTTTCATCAACAAAACCAGTTTACTAAGTTAAAAAAGAAAAAGGAAAAACGTGGGAAGAATCCATTGCATAAAGGTGACATCATCTTCCTTTCTTCTGTCTTCTATAGTAGAAGTAGTAACACACCTAGTTTTTAAATATTTTTAACAAAACCAAAGTTATCTGTTTTTTTTAATATATAAAGACAAGAATGCCAAAATATTACTCAATTTTTGTTAAAATAAGTGTTTAAATGTGTGTGTGTGACTACTTCTAAGACTGAAGAGAGATGTCACCTTTGTGCATTGGATTCTTCCTACATTTATCCTCTTCCCTAGGTGGGCTTTCTTCCTTAAATCTACACTTGTTATTTTATTTTTCCTTTTTCTTTATTTTTATCACTTTCCACTATAAAATTATTTAGCCAGTGGGCCACCTCATTTTTAAACAGTTTACTAAGTTACTAGCTTTGTTATTTCAATGGTCATCTGCTGCACAAAGCCCTCTTTGGTTAGGCTCTTCACTCCCCCCCCCCTTTTCCATCCCCAAACCCTCATACTTCATCAGTATAAAACAAATCCCAACAATTAGAAAGAAGAGTAGAAAAACACACGCACACAAACACTTCTAAAAACCATGTATATGTTATATTGTTTGACCTAGGTTTAAAGAATATCTTTGCCAAATTTCATTAAAATCAGTCCACACATTTGACAGTTATTGCATAACAAAGATACAGACAAACAACATGCCAGACGTTCAAGTTAAAACACAATCTCACTAAGCTGGATTAAAGAATATCTAAATAGTATATTTATCTATGTTTAGAATTAAAAATAAGTGATAAAGTCAAATTGTTAAAGTTACCATATGAAACAAATTTCAACCCGATGGGGATTTGAATCAAATTTGTATAGAGTTGGTTGGTCGTAATGTGGAGCACAATGAATCCTAGCACAACATTCTAATACATGGGTTTGAGTGCTGACAAATTACCTTCATACACTTGTCAATACTGCCTGACTCAACATGAACATATTAAATTACAAGGTGATTCAAAGGTATCCAAACTCGAATTTCAAAGGTGTACTTAAATTCAATACATGTTGTACAATGGAAATGTTTTGCATCTTGTAAAAGACACAAATTCACCCAACGGCACATGTTTGGGGACACTCATATCACTACTTCAACTGGGATATCTCTCAAGGCTCTGTTGATGTTCCGCGATTCCTGCAGTGTACTAGAATTTTTGCAATACATAGTCTCCTTCAGATAACCCCACAAAAAGAAATCTGGAGGAGTCAAGTCTGGTGAGCGAGGTGGCCAACGGTTCTTGAGATTAATCGATCATCAAAGAACTCACAAAGCATCTCCACTGTTTTGTAAGCTGTGTGGCACGTTGCACTGTCTTGTTGGAACCAACAATAACATTCATTAGCTTCGATCATGGCTACAAATTGATATGTAATGTCTGCGTACACAGCTGAATTAACAATCATTCAGAAGAAAAAAAATGGCTCTCTAATTCTCTTTCTAGATAAGGCACACCACACTCCAACTTTTACCGAGTGAAGTGGGATTTCATGCAATGCGTGTGGATTAACCGTAGCCCAGATTCTAGGGTTTTGGCTGTTGACATACCCGTTTGAATGAAACCCAGCCTCATCACTGAAATAAGTAATGTTATGCTGGTTAGTCATATAGTTGCAAGTGAATCTTCTAAACCAATTACAGTAGGTGACACGCTTTTCTAAATCCAGTGGACTTAGGTAGCTCTTGCACTACTTTAACTCGGTATGAATGTAGTTTCAGACGTTTAGTAACCCTTTGGTGGGCTGAATAAGATGCTCCAATCTGCTGAGAGAATCACCAAAGTGACTTACCAGGAGAGTGCTGCAGTGTTTGTTGAACACGCTTTGTAAGTTCGGGTGTTAACACAGATGGGCTTCTAGGCCTATCCTTAACACTAACAATTTCATGGAAACGTTGAACAAGCACATACAGTGAGGTTTTCCCTAAAATAGAAGCATCAGGGAACTTCTCTTGAAATAATTGGATGCAACATTTAAAAGATTTTTCTGCAAAATAAGCTTCCGGCAACGCGACCCTCGTATCTTGTATGAGACTCATGGCGGACTAACCAACATTTCCGGTCAACTCCCACGTATGCATACTGTTGGGCTGTGATGTCACCACTGAAGAACGTTAGCTAAGGTCACCCATACATGTACCAAGCAACAAAACTCAGTGGTCTTCTCTTGTCTTAGAGAAATTAATTTTGAAAATTACAGTCTGTGAACAGTTGAATCACCTTGTCCAAGCTAGGGTTTGAGTGCTGCCAAACTATCTTCATACTCTTGTTGATACTACCCAGTTCGACATAAAAATATTATAATACAAGCTAGTGTTCTGAGTGCAGCCAAATTACCTTCAAACTCCTTGTCACTACTGCCCGGCTCAACGCATGTTGCCATCAACTTCATGAGCATCCTTTTCTCGACGACACTGATATGGTGTGTGGAAAAGACATCAGCCCTTGAACAAGGCACTAACTCCAGACTGTCCCCTAACCACGTCAGTACACGGGTCACACTACGGAACTCCGCATAGCGTGCAATGTTGGAGGAGATGAGCAGTTCAACCAGTGAACCACGAGCAAACAACAGCTACAGTCACATAATACACACGCTCATCTTAACTTCTTCAAATGTTTACAAGGGTTTTTGTTGTATTTATTTGTACCTGACATCCTACTACCCATCTAACCAGGCTCTATATTTACCCTAACAAGCTAGTCATGAGGAAGTTAGAATTTATGGGTAATGTACCCTAATTTGTTTGGTTTGGGTGGAGAGTGGAAAAGTATTTAGGAAAAAAACCCACACTCAGTACACCAAGGAACAATTTGAACCTTGACCTTCCCATTGCTGTCAAATTTAATCAGACTTGGTTGGTACCTTAGCCTGCATGCCCACCAATGTAAATTTACTATATTTAAATGATAAACTTTCCTATACATGATGTAATATATTAACAAAATGATTTTAGAAGATTCAATATAGATACTTAGATTTAATTATGCATTTATTTTTACTTTCTCATATAAAGAAAAAGTATTTTCTATCTCTGGGCTGAATCTGAAATGATTTTAAAGATTTTGTTCAAATTTGATATTTAGATGTTATATACCTTAGGACTTTTTTATATCTTAACCCAAGCCGTTAAATTAAAGGTAGTTTACTAATTAAGTATTTTTGAAAATAGCTCCAAGGATTTTCTTTGAATAGAAAGGCAATTTAAGCCTGATAAATAGCCCTAAATACTTGTTTTTTGGCGAAAAATTCGTTAAGAGGTATATTGTTAAATGATATATGAAAGTTTAAAATTGTTTGAAAGTGGCTCCTCAGGATTTTGTTTGAAATTTATACATGGGGAGTGTTTTACATAACAAATTTAATTTATACTTTTCCTGCTAAGCATTAGTTTAACGTTAGTTTATGCCGTTAGTTTGTTGATGATTGATTTTTTTTAGTTATAAATTATTTTAAAAATGGCTCTTAACGATTTGGTTCAAAATGATATCTGGTAAGATTATTACAATACAATTTTTTTTTCTCTTAAAAAATAATACATTTAAAGTTTACTGATGACATTTGTGAAAAATTCAACAATTTTGTTCAAATTGGTAGATGGGAATATTTATTACTGTAACACATAATACTTTTTTTTTCTAAAATAAATCAATTTAAGATTAATAAAAAATATGATTGAAAATGGCTTAAAAGATTTAGTTTAAAATAAGTGTCTGGGAAATGTGTTTCATCCTAATTAAAAATTTGTTTTTATGTTTACAAATATAAATAATTTGAGAGTAGCTCAAACTTGGAAACAAAATTCCCTGATAATCCTATGTTTTCAAGGCAATTTTCAGATTTTTACATGATTGAAAAATCATATAATATAATTTAAGGATACATGGATTTAGTATTTCAATAATATTTTTTCATTTATTTGAGGTATTTAACATGCACTTTCTGAATCAACTGATTATATCAGCACACAAGAATTTCTAAGAGCGAGAATGAAAGGTCCTACCAATATTGCCAGGACAGGTATTTTCAGGTTTTTTTATATGTAACAATCAACATGGGACCGAGAGCTTTACTTCTCCTCCGAAAGAATTTGTGCTATGGATTTTTATCACTCAATAAAAATCTGTCGACCCCAGCTGGGTTTGAACTCACAAACATCCGGTATTGAGGCGAGCTTTACCCCAAGACCGCTGAGGTCGACATTTTAATAGTCCTTCAATGTTTTTATTCCTAAAAAGCATTCAATCTATACACTTAATTTAATAAAATTAAAAATAATAGAAAATCTAAGAAAGTTCATAGCCTGTTTTATAATTATTGTAGTCTTAAAAATCAATACCAAAACTTGTAACTAGCTTATGGTACTCTGAAAAAAATAAATTAATGTAGGCTATTCTACTTTATATTTTAATTATTTTCAATTGCTTTTTGTTAAATTTTAATCATGCAGAAAAAATCTGTTAGCCAGGGCTTACATTTTCTTAAGTTGGGTTGGTTACACAAATTAATAAACCTCTTTATTAACGTAAGTCAAACATAAAATTGAAATACAAATTCTGTTCATCTTATTGAATTAACTTTTGCAGAGTAAACTACTTCAAACCATTTAACATAGTTAAATTTATATTTTACAATGAGCCTATTCTTCATAAACCCATTTGCTTGCCGCAAGTTCATGCATCAATAAATCATAGCATGCTTATTTGTACAAACCTGTCTATGCAGGTTTCAAACATAGTAACATTTCAATGGTGTATACATACTGCCTTTGGGTGTGCCTTTATTAAACTAAGGTGGAAGAAAAAAAGTGAAAACTTTTTTTTAATTATAAACATTTTCATCTGCAACGATAGTAGCCCAACAGTTTTATTATATTAAAAAAAAGTTGGATATTAAAAAATTCCTTGAGTGACCCCAAAATTTCCTGACAATTCCCTGCTTTTCCATGCAAAAAGACACCCTGATATAATTGAATTGCGAAAATTTGAATTTTTAAAAAAAATGGCTTTAACAATTTTGTTTAAAAGCTATATACAATGACTGATTTTGAACACCAAAAAAGATAATATTTCCTTTCTAAGGAAAAATTACACAAGGATAATTTATCAAAAAACAATTCTTGAAATGTTTGTTTCTCGCTATAATACACTTGATGAGAAAGTTTGAATAATTGTGTCATAACATTTATAGCTCTTCTAACAAATTTAATGAACAGTATTTACGTTACAAAGTTACAGATGTTGACCAAAGTGTGAAAAAATGGCAGAGCAATCATAAAGCTGAATAATCACCCTTATCCCCACCCTCATGTGCTTGGTTTTTGAATTCTTGGGAACGCATCAGTTGGCCTAAAGTCATTTGGCATAAAATTAATTTCGCCAAAAGTCAAATGGCTTAGAATTGATTTCAAATTGAAAAAAAATAAAAAAATGTTAAGTTCAGCAAAAGTTATATGGCCTAAAGTCATTTAGCTCAAAATATTAAATTAAAAACTCAGGTTATCGTCGGAAAGTACATATTGTTTGTTAGTTGTTTTATTTGAATATAGCTAGCACAAGTGAAGCGAGATTGTGTTACAATATTTCCATAAATATACCTGAATCATTGACATTTGTCCTTCATACTCATTAAAATGTAATAATTCAGTAAATATTACTTTACTTTAATAAACCTCTTTCATTGTAATCCTAAAAGCGAAAAAAGATCCCTACAATAATGTTAACCAACTATGCAAATCTTTTTGGAGCTATTCCTAAATTTAAATAGCAACAGCGGATGAAAAAGGTTCTGCATATGAACACCAATATCAGAATGCCCAAATGTTGGTTTTGAGTAAAAGCCTTGACTTTATATCTATGTTAAAACTATTACACTCATATTTTCAAAAAACAATTTATATTGGAAGGATGGGGGACTGTTCATGAAATAACAGCCCCTTAAGTTAAATTATTATCAAATAATTGTTGATTTCGCCTTGTAATTCAACATAGCATTCTCAAGATTTATTTCAACAAATGCCTATTTCTTATTAATACTAATTAATATTAGCTGAAGAAGAGGAACGGTGTACCCTGAAAATGTCATAGTTGTGTGTTTTGTTGTGTTTTTAAATGTGAATTTTGAGGCCTACAGTTTTCTGTTAAGTGTGTAGGCTTTGCCCTTCTATCCTCTTATAACTGTTTGGTGCTATTTTTCCTTTATTAATACACATAATATTTACTTAATAGAACCTTAGAAGCGCTAAACGTATTTTTAAAGTCTTTACACAAAGTGAGAGTTTGTTCACATAAATATTTGAGTTCATGCATTCGATGAATCTGAACAAAAATCATTCTAATCAGCTAAAAACATTAAAATATAATATTTTTTGACAAATTTAGCCTAAATAGTCCAAATTGATATGGTTTGCCCCCAAATCTGCTTGGAATCACGAAAAATGCTATTTGGCTGTATTTAACAACAAAGTATGAAAATCTACAAATAGTTAACCATGTATAAACTGAATTTTGCTACTACTATAGTCCTATTTTTTATTTCACAATCTTCAGAAAGGCTATTATTGTTGTATGATTTTTTTAATGTTAAGATATTTCTTTAAAACATGCGGGGTAATTAGGCCTACATAAACTACCACAATAATCTTATTTAAAAATAACTAAACAAGCTAATAATTAGAAGATGTACATTAACTTTGAAATTTTGTAAGTAGGCCCCTAAGTAATTATTTAAAAAACATTAATAGGTTTTATAATAAAAACTATGCTTATTTAAAAAAAGAACCAAACAAGATAATCATTAGTGGGATAGTGAACACTTTATTGGGCTACTAAAAAAAATGGGACTATTTTAATACTACATTCGAATTGACAAGTGTTTTTCTTACTCACAAGGGGAGGCCACGACGTTCGGATCACGGATTATCTTCAAACTTTGTACACTTTTAGTAGTCCATTAGGACAACATAATGTGCAAGTAGTAAGGCGTACTACTTAGGCGTTTTCGAGAAAATTGCAAGAGAAGTTTTACGCGTCGAATATGTACCGGAGCGTTGCGACTATAAGCACAAGATGGCGACGGTCGAGTGGTTAGCGTTCCAGCTCCGTAGTCACTGGATAGCTGGATCGAGTCCCGCTGATTTTTTTTTTTCAACACTGGTCATATTCTTTCATATATATTACAATTCAAAGGTAATATAATGAAAAAATACGTGTATTTGCATGAACTTTTACTGAATTTCCAATGTTATTTGGCTGTTTACTAATTTTTATTACTACAACAAATATTATATTCATAACTATCGACAAATAAAAGACCAAACGCATAAAGTTTTCCTGAAAATGAATGCCTGTCGTGATTTGCGAAATCCCTCATACCTGAAATCGGGTAAGGTACCCGGAACTGCTTTGCACCTGGACGCTTTGACCTGCAGACACAGGTTTGAAAGGATAAGGGGAGGGCCAGGCTTGGAAAGTCCAAGTCAAACATCGATAAATAAAGGTGTTAATAACTTTATTCAATAATACAATGAGTTACAATATGAATTGTAATAGATAGGAAAGAATATGACCAGTGTTGAAAAAAAAAAGAATCAGCGGGACTCGATCCAGCTATCCAGTGACTACGGAGCTGGAACACTAACCACTCGACCGTCGCCATCTCGTGCTTATAGTCGCAACGCTCCGGTACATATTCGACGCGTAAAACTTCTCTTGCGATTTTCTCGAAAACGCCTAAGTAGTACGCCTTACTACTTACACATTATGTTGTCCTAATGGACTACTAAAAGTGTACAAAGTTTGAAGATAATCCGTGATCCGAACGTCGTGGCCTCCCCTTGTCAGATAAAATTTAAAATATACAATTAACCAAGTATCAATCATGGTACCTTTATTTCTCAAGTCTAACAAGCTATCACCAAAGCAATTACTTGTGTGTCAAAGGAAAGCAAAATTATAATTGTATAGTACCACAATTGTTGATAAAATTTTCTTGGTCGCAAGCTAATGGACGATTTATAACTACGCCAACAAATTGCTTAACACAGTTCACTCAATGCAATAATAGTGTTTCCTTTTGTGTATATATTTTGGAAAATGGCACATTTGTATTCCATTAGCTCAATTCTTGGAAACGTCTTAGGCTTTCCACTATTGTCAGATTTGAAGCTCAGCCGCTTGCGGGTTACTGGCATTACATAACATACCAACTCACGGTACAATATAGATATTTCAAAATTAGTCTCGCATTCCGCATGCTTTTCAAAACAGTGTTTAATATTTATGTTCTAGGACAAAATAGCAAGTTTCATTTGTTCCCGCCGAGTGATATTGACTTCCCAATCTCCGTATGTTCTAACGCGTCACTCTCGTGATGGACTGGATTTCCGGTGATGGGGATATCAGGGTGTAATTCCTGTTTGGATGTACTGAGGCTAGTTTTTTTAAATGGTTTTCCTCTCCTTCCAAACAAATCCAGGTACATTTACTGTAAAATTCTACCTCCCTCAACCCTAATAACCCGAAAGGATACTAAAATAAAGTTGACTTGGAGACAGTTAAACTTAGGACTAAGGGATTTGTGTGTTGTGTAACGTAGTTGGGGATGAGTTGACAATGAACCATTTATTTTAACATCTTGTTTTTTATTTTTAAAATATTAAAGATATAGGTCTTTGAAAACAGACCAGTCTAGTCTTTATATTTAGACGAACCATCTAAAAGCTACCCAGCAGGATTCAAAGATGAAGTCCCTCGGTTGTAGTAAACTAGACTTCTCTACAATATTTGAATTGAGCCTGTGCTTTTATGTGACGATCCTTGCACTTTATGGTTTCAATGTATGATTACTGGAACTCAAGAGTAGACAGTCATATTTCTTAGACTTAAGTCAGTACTAGCTTCAAAGAAGATTACAGGTATTTAGAAAGTATAGTAAATATTATTTAATCAAATATGGAACCCTTCTCCATCTAGTAATATCAAAACAAATCGTAACAAATGTTTCAGAAGACAACATAAACATACTTTAAATCTATGGCCTGAAAATTAATTTCATTAAAAGTCAGTTGGCCTATATTCATTTGGACTAAAAGTTGACTTCAGAGTAAATCATTTGACCTAAAGTCATCTGGTCTAAAAATTGATTTAAACAAAATTTAGTGGGCCTAAAATAATTTGACATAAAATGATTTTGAGTAAAAACGTTGAGGTTGTTAAGTTCAGTCAGTTGGTCTAAAGTGATTAAGCCTAAAAATTAGCTTCGGAGAAAGTCAGTTGATGTGCACTCGAATATTTAAACAGATTGGCTAAAAGTTAACTGGTTGTCACAATACGCATAATTATTCTTTGAGTTAAATGAAATATTGAGAATAATTTCATGACACTGTGGGCCAGTTTCATAGTCAGATTGAGTACACAAATGCGGTGCTACACTAGAATACAAGCCGACACCTACCTAAACTTGAATAGATAGAATGGGCCAGTTTTGCATATGAAACTGGTCCATTCTATTCTGGTCTAGGTAGGTGTCATCCTGCATTTAGTATAGTACCGCACCTGAGGCGTACTCAATCTGAGTGTGAAACTAACCCTGTTTCTGTCTTCTCATGTTTATTGCCTTTCAATTACTCCATCTATTTCCAATTTTACCAATACACCTCTATTCACAATCGTATATTAATTTAATACTCTTTTCACAAAGTCTTTAAATCAAAAATTAGTATTGAAAGTCGATAATTGTTGTTAAAATGAAAAACTTTTTAAAAGAAATTACAATATTATTTGGTAGACATAAAATACCTTAGACTGAACTCTCAGTATGTTAATCTACTTTCCCTGGTTCTAAACCATAAAAAATACTTAAAATATGGAGATGAGTGGCATCTCTTAAATGAAGTTATTAATAAAAAAAATGAGTGTTGTGGTTGCTACGGGAGCCCTGATACTAAAATAAAAATATAAAACATTAAATTGGTAGTCAAACCTATTAGTCCAATTTATTTAATAATAAAACACATTTAGAAAACATTAAATAACAACATTAAAATAACAATATATCTAGAAAACAAAACATGGTATTTTAAAATTGGGACAAGAATGCAGTTTTCTATTGAGCGAAGGAAACATAAAATATTTTTAAAAGAAAAATGTTTATAATGTATAAATAAAATAACCATATGGTTTAACGAGAACACATTTACAAGCTGTTTAAAAAATAGCATCTTATGCATCTAATATGGCATGAATTAAAACATTACATAATTTCCATGCATCTTATATAGGTACTTTGAAATTCAAAAAGAAAGTTACCAAAAACAAAATCAGGACATTCTAAATCTTAGGGTTTTAAAGACTTTTACGTAAGAAATTACTTTATTCTTAGTTTATAAATTGAAAATTTACTAGCCTTAAATGGAGTACCTAACAAGTTGAGAGATACGGTTAAAATACATAAATTATAAAAAGCATTGTAGACTTTGAATATAAATTTAACTATAACGACTATTCAGTTATTGTAAGTAATAATGAGAACTAAACAGCCCTCTATTTTGAGATCAAAACAGGTTGAAATGAAATTAATGAGTTATTGTTAAGAAAACATACATTGCTCCAGAGACAAACCAGGAAAGGGTGCAGAAAGGGTGCTCACAAGAGTGACATCAAGAGCGAAAAAGGGTGGAAAACAACCCTGTATGCCCTCCAAAAGATCCTAAATCAATGGCAAGATACAGGGAATCTTATATTTTAATGTAATAAAAGGTGCAATAAAATAACATTAAATTTTAATACATATTTACTTGATAACTAAGTTAATTTAGTACCCAATAACCTAAATAAACAATACAAGCATAGTTAGTGTTGGCCAAAATAAAATCCTCATTAGTTTCTCAGTTCCATTTATAGCCAAAAGAGTTGTCAGGGTGTGCCACAGGTCCTAAATAGACCAAGGTTTGTGTTCATGGCACCAGTTTAGACATTAACTCAATATACAATAATATTAGCGTATTTAGCAAGTGCCACATAATACAATGCCATTTAGGTCTGAAATGGCCATCTGCCCATGTGATAACTATTGATCCTTGAAAGCACAGCCAATTATGATAAAAATAGAGTCTCCCATGGCAGAGTTAGATATTCTTAACTAACCAACTACTAATATTCAGCACTTTCCAAAACTAATTTGTTTTCAAATATTTATAAGCTCTTGTATGACTGAGCAAGGACACAATGTATACCTTTGGTGCCAGATCCAAATTAAACTTGCGATATTCCTTGAGGAACTTGTCTTGGCTCCACAGCTTGGACTGTGGAGGTGATGCAACCTCAGCATCGTCAGACAATGGTTTGGAGGCCTCCTGCTCTGCATCACCAGAACCCTTTTCCGAGCTTTCCAACTGGGTGATATTAGTCAAAGGCCGACTCTCCACTGGTTCATTCACAACTCTAGAGACAAAATATAAACTAGTTTATTTGTGAGACAAGGAGCCGAGTGAAATTCTTTCTGAATGATAAATACGCAATGTTCAGCAGTTACTTAGTGAGGGCCTAGTGGTAGTAGGGTGTTTTTTTATGAGACCTGGCGCTGCTGAGTTACTGTTGAACTTAAAATTTGTCCAAGAATAAGAATACGCTTATAATGTGAGAGATCATGACATAATTTTATTAATTATGATGAACCCCAGAATGTGATTTACATGACAATTACAGCAAATTTTGAAAATGTATTACCCCTAACAGTTGGAGAACTTTGCCCCCAAATCTTTATAACACTCAGCAGTATCTAGTGACCATTTTAGGTGATGGCTGTTCTTAAATTAGCTATCATTAAAGTTTCAATGACTATTCCAAAGTCATTCTAAATGTTTGCACTGTTAATTAAAATGAACCTAAAATAAGTCTCCCCTTATAGTTATTTATTCTTTATTTATGAAATAGCAATGAGCCTTTGAGAACAAAAATATGTCAGCACACAGCCCCCAAGAGTCTGTTTTAGGCATTAAAGAGGGCTGCCTAAAAATTTAAATAAAAATGTGTGATAACTTAAGAAAGCGGGCGGAGAGAGTATGCACATAACTTTGTAAAGAAAATAAAACATATTATTTTATTATTTTATAAATATAGTTCACATGAGTGTTTTCAATACAATCTATAGATTAATAATAAAGGAGCCAAATTTTTTTTTAATCTTAAAATGAAGTATGACTGTAAAAACAAATATGTGCAAATGCGTACTCTTATCCACACAGTCGTTCAAGTATGCAATACATCATTCAAAAGTACGCACTACTAACAATAATCACACGTGAATGAGTCTTGACCCTCAAATAGAACATTCTTCATGTCACCAGGCTCCACACACTCCACATTGTACCCAATCCTCTTCATATGACTCTCCACAACCTGCACAAAAGGTTTCTTCCCGAGATTCGTCACTAATATGAGTGTCCTTTTGGGGCAGTGGATCTTGATTCTTGTATGTTGATGCTCTCAATATGTCAAGTAATTTATTTTGACGCTTGACTTTTTATTCCTGCAAGTTCTCTATTTTTTTTTTCTCTTTCCAGTCTTTTTTTCCCCCTGCAACGTGTTTTTGTATGGTGATGATGACAAAATATTGGATTTTTGTGCTGGTCTTCATCTTTTTTTTTTCCATGTTGAATGTTTGTTAGTGGATGAATCATCATTACATTGACCTTTGGATTTGTATTAGTTTTTTTTTTAATTTTAGCACCGCGTCTTACTACCCGTTCGGGTTATACGCTTAAGTACTAATTACACTAATGGATTAGGAATTGGGAAGGTTGAATTTAGAGGAAGTGAACCCTCATTTGAGTGAAGGTAGAGTGGAAAACCATTTAGGAAAAACCACCCTCAGTTCACCTGACCGAGATTCGAACCTCGATCTCCCCGTCCTCGGTGGTCTGGCTCAACACGACTGGCGCATTAGCCAACTACGCCACCGAGGCGGGTCTTGTATTAGTTGAGCCAGGTGATACAGGGCTAGCATTTGATGATGAACATGGTATTTTGGTTGCAATTGTTGAATGAATTATTGGTGATTCAGGCTGGAGAGCATTTGCTGCACTAAAAATCCTTCTATCACTTCTTTTTCAGACCGTCCAGTTTTGTTGGCTTTCTCAACGTTTTTAAAAGTCACTTCTGATAATCTTCTGCTGAATAAATTTCCGAATAAATTTCCGAATTATAGGGTTAGATCTCTGTTGATGAAAAAGCACGTTCGGCTTTTTGAATACTGGCCACTCTAGTGCATGCTGCTTGGAATAGTCCAGCGACTTGCATCTGAGTGACCACTTGTCCTGGATTATAGTAGCCATCCATTTTTCTACTTCAGTTGCATAAGCGGATTTTAAAGGACCAAAGAAACCCTTGTCAAGGGGCCGAAACATGTGGCTGGCATGAGGTGGCAATGAAAGAAGGTTAATGAAATTATTTCTAAAGAATGGCATTGCTGGATGAGAGACATACTCTTAGCCGCTTTCCAAATGCGTACACTTGCCCTCCACTCTCTTAGTTTACGTGATTAACCTTATTTAGCAGCACATTATGGACCAAGTCTGTGTTGCCACACTGTGTTCTACGTTATAATTATATAATTGTTCAGAACATGACTTTATTTGATAGAAGAAGGCCAGATCTAGGTTTCTAACCTATTACTTAAATCTCATTAAGTACAAATTTTCATGTAAATCATTGGTGAATTTAAAAAAGAAAACTCTTTAAGCTCAAAATTTAAACGTTTTAAATTGTCAGAAACCCACTGATAATTTTCGCCTACGTTTTGTTGAAATAATGCGGGATTTCTAAACGTTTGCAACCCATCTCAGTGCTTTATTATACATTCCTCTTAAGGAGATTGTGCCCATGATTGAACAAGTGGCGGATAGTACTTCTAGAAAGCATTGCTGCACAGATAATCACAAAAATAATAACATTTTCTATAGTACAATGACAAGTTTGAGTTAACAAAAGAGCAATAACAGTGAAAGTTTGAATGTGCTTCATTTTTCAGCATTAACATTTTAGTAGAAAGCGCATCAGTTAAAAAAAATCACTTTAAGAGGTTCAATTAACTTGATAGAGCAAACTTACCTTCAACACAAACCAGGAGTTTAAGATAGAAGACAATGAGCCTTAATACAGTCGTTATCAAAGATGAATAGTAGTAGTAGTAGTAGTAGTAGTAGTAGTAGTAGTAGTAGTAGTAGTAGTAGTAGTAGTAGTAGTAGTAGTAGTAGATAGTAGTAGTAGTAATAATAATAATAATACTTAGCATCTTACTACCCGTGTGGGTTATACACTTAAGTACTAATTACGTTAATGGGTTAGGAATTGGGAAGGTTGAGTATAGAGGAAGTGAACCCACATTTGTGTGGAGGGAGAGTGGAAAACCATTTAGGAAAACCATCCCCAGTTCACCTGAGCGAGATTCGAACCTCGATCTCCCAGTCCTTGGCAATCTAGCTCAACACGGAACTAGTGCGTTAGCTATATAAGCCACTGAGGCGGGTAATGAATAATTAAAGCATTGTATAGGTATAAAATTCATTAGACAATAAACATTGTTTTTTTAGAGGAACAAAACTAATGTTTGCTTGTGTATCTCTATGAGTATATTTTAATTTAAAATTAGTTTGTTTTTAACTAGAAAATTTATTTAATGATATATTGCTTTTGAATTCACTAGGCCTATGTTGTACTACTTGCGCAAAATAGCTGCATAATTATTTAAATTGATGAGTTAGAGATGAGGATGGTAGAATTTATAGGAGACATTATTTAATTTGCTCAGAGGGAGAGTGGAAAACAATTTAGCAAAAAACACTTTCAGAACATCTGGTCAGGATTAAAACCTTGATGTGCCACCTGAAAACCAGGCCAGACTTTAATAATTAGGGCTGTGGAGTCGGAGTCGTGGAATAGGAAGCAATTTCGGGTCGAAGTCGGTAATGTATAAACTTTGACTCTGGCTTCAAAATAAAAACTTATAATATTTAAACAATATATATTAACTATATCATTTTAATTTTATAGATTTTTTTATTCTTTAGGATCAAATTTTTAAAAATTAGAATGATAAATGTATTCAAACATAAATTCACCATTTTAAAGAGACTTATAATTAAGTCATTTTGTATTGGAGCATGTTATTGCAATAAAGTTGTTACTTACTAATTATATTATAATTATACATTATGTAATTGTATGTTATGTATTTATATTTGTATGTTTCTATCCACCTCTCCTGTACCTTCTTCCAAATATAATACATTATACATTACATATAATACATCATACTTTAGCAATTTATGAAGGAGTTCGAGTCAGACAGTAGAAAAATAAAGGAGACCGAGACAAAGAATTGGCATACTGACTCCACAACCCTGATAATAATGAAACACTTTAATGACTGTTGTAGTAAGAGTCAAAGTTTTTATTTAATAATTTATAAATATGTATTATATATTTGTTTTGAAATTTGAGCCCTATTAATATACAGAATTATTCAGAGATTACAAGAATTTGTGAGCAGCAATTAGAGAAACACTATGTTACTGCATTTTTAATAAATGAATAAGTCTTAACTCTGTCACTAAGGATGCAGACACATGCTTTAAAAAATTAATTACAGATTCAATGAGACTAGTAAAACTTACTTTGGAATGTACCAATTTTCTTCGATTTTGAACACAGTAGGAATCTTATTCTTGGCGTTTAGTAAAGTTTCACCTTCTTTGATAAGTGTTTTCAAGTTCTCCATATCGCTGTTAATCTCCGAACTGTGTTCTGATTGCTTACAATCCTGAACCCATTTTTGGAGTCCATCAAAGTTGAATGAAGCCCACAGATCCCCATAATATTCTTTGCTGAAAATAATAACAAAGAATGGCAATGTTGGGTGGTTCATTCCCTACATCACAATTTGACCCCTAAGTATCAGCTGATGTTGCCAGTGCTATCTTATTAGATGAAGGGAATGTACTTATTTCAAATAAATTGTTTAACTTCATCCTAGAAAATGGCTAATGTAATAATGGGAAAATATCAGTGTCCATAGCTTACCAATTGACACAGTTCTAAAACTGAGAACATCTTTGATATTAAAACAAACTGTGAAAGCCTATACATCATTATAAATAAGTAGCCTAATGTCACCCTTACCCCTTCTTCCTTCTATGGGCCAAAGTTGTCAGGATGGGTTGTGGCCGAGGATGGGGGAAGTGACTGGGTTCTGATGGTGTGATTTGTAATTGACGTCCGGCTTGGGTTTTTATGATTTTTATTGTACTACTAAGTTCTATTTCAAAATGTGATGTTGATAAGAAATATTAGAGGATATGGAAAAACTTAATAGATATACTTAGAAGCATGTGACAAAACGAAGACTGCAAGGAATGCTTAACCAATGTCCTGACTGACCTCTAGTTGATCCTACACGATTTATGAACCCTGGTACCCTGGGCTCGACGGTAGCCCTCAAATACAAGTAGTGATGATCTGGCATCCTAACCCGCATAGCCCCAAAAACGGGCAGAGTAACCCCCTAGAGATGCCGATGATTAGTCAACCCTCTTAACCGAGATATACTACTATTTATCCTGGTTTATAGCCCGATTTACTGTGAGGAATGCTGACACTGTTTATGTTGTCAGCACATATGTTCTATTTGTTTACTAGCTAATCACAACACCTTGTCATTCACAATCCAGAACACAACAAATGTTAAACAAACACAAGCCTCAATTTAGGATGTGTCGATTAAATTACACTACCGGGAGTTTTCTTTAAGATATTTGAATACATTTTGAATATCTGAACTCCCTCCCCACTATTCAGAAAAATTTATTTTTCTCTTGCTTGATTACATTTTGCATTCATAGACTTTATGAATCATCACTTGCCCTAGTGTCAACTAAACTGATTGGCATTGTCACACTAACACTGGACAAACTTGCTAGGTCAGCTTTCTGTAGCTTGCACTGTTTGTTTACTTTTTTAAATACATACAATGAGGTTATACCAACACACAAAATTACTATCATGGAATGACATAACTGCAAACAAGTAACTTATTAGAATGTCTTTCTTCACCTTATGTATTAGCTTGGCTAATTAATTTATCAAATTTCACTGTTGAACTACAAGATATTATATAACTGTCCAATTCCTCCTGTAAATGTGTAAATCTCTAAACAAGAAAAAATAATGCTCTCTCTCCAAATTCTATTTTTTAACTCTGGGAATTGCATAGCATTCCACTGGCTCTTAACCTTCAATTGGTCCGGATGAATGGCAAAAATTTAAAATATTTTCCTATAAGATCATAACCTGAAACATTTACACTTCTTCTATTAAAAACAGGACTTTTTAAAATGCTTACTTTCCTTTTATATGATCTAGTAACACTTTTAGACATAAATAGATTGAAAAGACAATTTTCCACAATGCTATCCGACAACATTAAAGTATTTGGACAAATAACCTAATTCTGCCCTTTACACTCTAAAAAATAGCTATGATCAAGCAATATGAAATATTTTGTCTTTACTGATTAAAAATACCTCATCTAGATCAAATTCTATACAAGTTCCTATCTTATTCCAAGCTAGTAGAATGGTATGAATTTTATATTGTTCAGAAATTCCTTTCCTCGTTAACAATGGTACATCAACAATTAATTGCAAACAATCTCCTATAAAAATGGCATTAACAGAACTCATTCTGTCAAACCATGTAAATATATTGCTTTTATAGGGTGTATCATTAAGAGTGGTGGTCGAATGTTCTCACTTATCAGGGTAAGTAATTTTGAAAACAACTCTGGTTAAATAAGCATGCTACTTAAATGATTCCCCGAACTAGTCTACAAAGCATAACCTTAATTACTCAATTCCAACCAAACATTTGTTAATTAAACCAACACCATTAATAATAAACCATTCAAATCTACATGAGAGGTAAGGATGTGCATCCCCCTCAATAAAGACTCTATACTAGCACTATACTGTAAATACAGCTTTTGATAATGTTCAATATAATTTTGCGCTAATCTGGTAATGAGCCTGGTATTGTTTAATATTTTTTCCTGTAACCCTTTCATAAGTAATAATTGGTTCTTATGATCTACTAACAATCCATCTTGTTCCTAATCAAACTGATCTAACCTTTCCTGTAACAAAGACATATCTTCGGAATCCAAAGTGCCAAACAAACTTTTGAGGATCTTTCCCTATGATATGTCTTGGTTGGCACTAAGTTAGTTAGGCTACTTAGTTTTACGCTAAATTTATGAAAATTTTCTTTTAGCTGCTCTAGAAAATTCAGTAAATTACTCGACCAGGTGTAATTTTCATTATTTCCGAAAAATTATCCGGTTTCTAATTGCTGAACCATCTTTATTAAATCTCCTAACTGCTTATGCTCATCTAACAAAGGCTTTATGTTAAAATCCAAAACGATTTGATAGCTATTTTCTGATAGTACTATTTCCCTTATATATACAAATGCTATCACTGTATATTATTTTTGAACCAAAATTGCATCTTGTTGGGATTGAACTAACGATCCTCTAAACACAAATACTATAAATGATCCACCTGGAAACATAGTTAACGCATACAATAACACAACATGAACATAATAATTAACACAATGACCAATGACAGATTATACAAATGATCCCCCTTTTTTTTATATACAACAAAACAATCATGACATTCAAATTATATTTCTTTCTTTCTCTGCCCATCTTCTTTTTGCTGAGTATCACATTTTTCAACACTTGTCAGACTATGAGCTAACATGCGCAACAATGTTACACTTTATTCAGCACTTTCTTCTCTCTCTCTCTTTCAGAGAAAGATAACTTAACACACATTCACTTATTCTTAACTAGACTCCGTGGTCTCAACGAATACCGGTATGTTGGTAACTTAGGGTGTGTTCCCACTCGTTGGCCTACTGGTGTTGTTTCCAAGGTTTGAAGACCTGACCTCTTCCGTTTTTTATCAGCCTCCTGGCCGATAGCTGTATTCCTCGGTCTACCTCATGGTCAAACTCCTGGAAATGGGATAGGATTCCTAGACACAAAAGGTTTCAGCCTCCCTACATTAACTATCACTGAGCGATAAGGAAACTGGATTCGTACTGTATGTAACCTTACTCGAGACCTCTAAAATCTGATAAGGACCTGTGAATGTTGTCAGGAATTTCCTAACCTGGTTCTTCCTCAAAGTGGTCTTCGTCAAAGAGACCCAATCTGTGACATGGTATGTAATCGGTTGCGCCCTCTTATCGTGTTGTTTGTGTAGTTTAGTCCTTGTAGTTTTATTCTCGTAGTTTAGTCCTTGTAGTTTAGTCTGCTCTGCTTCTTCAGTTTCATCAAAATGTGAACCCTCCTTAACTTCTAGTTAGTGGTGTTGCAACTCCACATTCTTCTTCGCAAGTCTATAGTAGGCTATATGAGTGATGAACTTGACCTTCTCTATTTGAATCGTGTGTTCGATGATAGTCGGCAGTAACTTTTTTTTACTTCATCTCTGGAAAATGGCTTGTTCTTTTCCTAAAATTGCCCCAATTTTCTTCTTTTGTGTAGCGATACGATGATCCTATTTTTAACAGAAAATAATATCGTCCTTAGCGGTTTTCTTGACACATAGACTGATATTTTTCTTCCTACCCTTGTAGTTTACAGGACTTCTCGTGACTTTCCCCGAAACTGCGAGTCTTTGGTTCGCTCTTCACTCGTTCCCTTTCAAATTCGAGTCCTAGTCTGCTTCTATTATGTCGCTTTTCTTAATTAAATGAAACTCGGCAATTTGGTGGTTCCTGAGAAGTCCAACCCCTATACACTCTAAGCTACTCTACGTCCTTGTGTCAACGAGCTCACACAGATGATCCGCTGCACACACAATTGCTGATCGTTTAAAAGTCACCTGTATATATGGCTCGACCAATTAAATACAGATTTTACACCTAAGCTTCTCTGACACTCTCGCACCAGCCCTTTGTCCTTTCCTTGTGCCTGAATAGAAACCCTCATCAATAGCTGAGAATACTGGGATACGAACAGCCTTTATAGCACAGACAGGGTTAATTACTCCCTTTATAGCTACACTAGTCCTTTTTGTCTCCTTAGATAAATCTATTATTGCTGAGTTTTTAGTCAGTAAGTCTAGGACTAATATGCCACCATAGCTTGCATAGGTCTGACATTTCACCACCTGAAATTCGATCCTATAAGCTTTCTTACCTATCTCCCACAACTTCCCCCAAGTTCTGCATATGCGACCTGATAAGCCCGAAATCTCGAATCTCAGCTTTGACAACTTCATGGGCTCTGCACTCTTTTGTCACATTATAGAAATTTGTGCCCCGCTATATACTAGAAATCTATATTTTCCCCCTTGAAAAATACACGCTAGCACTAATTCACTAGTGTATTGAGGATTGTAGTTCGTGACTTCTACGACCCCTTTCTCGTTTGGATGATGGCTCGCTTCCCTAAAACACTGTCTCGCCAGATGCCCCATTTTACTGCATCTAAAGCACTACCTTACATCCATTATGAATTACTGCTGTCTCTCCTAAATGGATCTGCAACCCCTCATCACATGACCTTGCTTTTGACACTTGAATCAAGACTCCCCTTTATCTATAGCGAAAATTCTTCTACGACTGCTTTCCTCCCTCTCTTGAGTTCTATGATCCTTTTCCACAACGTCTATCGTCCTTTCTACTGCCTCTCTGAATGTCTTAGGTTTTGCCAATCTAGTAAATTTACCTATTTCTCCTATAAGTCAATTTAAAAAGAAATCTAGGGCTTTCTGGTCAGCCTCGAGTTTAATTACTTTGTTCGTGACTGGGTTATCCCCTAATTCGTATGTGTTGATGTTAATTCTCTTAATCCTGTCCGCAAAGCATTATACACTTTCTCCCTTAAAGTTCCTAATTTTGGTCAACTGTTCCCTAAAAAATCGCTTTGTCTGCTTCTTTCTGAACCTATCCACTAAGGTTCTCTTCAATCCCCCAAAACTGACTGTTTCTATAAAGTGTGGATCTGAAATAGCAAACTCTAACACCTCTCCTCCCAACCGTAGTTTAGTCACATCTGATCATCCAGATATTATTGATGCTTGACCTATCTTCTCGAAAAAGACTAAGAAGTTGTCTTCTGCTCTCCCATGGAACACTGGAATAGCCGGCAACAATGTGAAGTTCCTAACCCTGGGTATCGGTTTATTATCACTCTTATTCTCCTGAGCCGCTATTAATTTAACATTATCTACCTTAAACTCTATTCAGCTCCCCTTGTAACATATAAAAGAGCTAGCCTGATATATTATTTGTTTGTTCGCCACAATTAGTGTGATATTTTACATAATTATTGAATTGGTTTCAAATGTATTATTCTGTATTATAATCATTAAAAAGGGATAATGTCTTATTTTAGAAAACAAAAGTTCTGGTGTTTTATAATTTTTATTTTTAATAAAGTTTTTTATAGATATCTCACACGTTGTAGATTTTAATACGACCCCAACTATTGTGTTATATGCATGATAATTCCCTACACGTGAAATTTAGAATATAGATTAATATGTCATAGACTCAACCTACACGGCTCCTCGTCAGGAAAGCAAGTGAAGAGATGCGTACCTTGAAGAGGTATATCTAGTGAAATTTCCTTCTCGAAGCTTCCCAAAAGAAAAAAGGGTGCGGTCATCCAGGTGCGTTTCTGTTTACAAGACTGAGTTGGCTTTTCAAACAGAGACATAGAAAGATGTCGCCATACCTTGCAACTTAAAAACTTAACACAAATAAATCTTACTACCCGCTCGCATTTATAAAATCGTAGTTTTGAATATAGATGTGAATAATAAATTATTTGAGATGTGTAATTCCATATCACTACACCCTGCTAGTTGGTTAATAGCAGCACCGCTTATGGTTTGGACCTTCTCTCCTCTGAGTCCTGGTACTGCGTCCTTGTTCATCCAACATGTACCGATCGTTATGTGATGTGGCTGTTTTCCAAAAAATTTCACTCTCGAATTGGTTTTTACAATAGTAGTACTATTTTTGATATGCCTGTCAAAAAAACCTAAAACGCCAATAAAATTTCCCTTCTGTCACCAAAATGTTACCCTTCCCCCTTCTTCCTTCTGTGGGCCTGGTTTGTCAGGGTGGATTGCAGCCGAGGATGGAGGAAGTGACTGGGTTCTGATTGGGTGGTTTCGTATTTGACTTCCGGCTTGAGTTTTTATGGTCTTTATTGTACTACTAAGTTCTATTACAAGCCATGATGTTGATAAGAAATATTAGAGGATATGGAAAAATTTAATAGATTAATTTAGAAGTGCGTGGCAGAATGAAGTATGTAAGGAATGTGTAACCAATGGCCTGACTAACCTCTGGGTGATCCTACACGGTTTATGAACCCCGGTACCCCGGGCTTGATGGTAGCCCTCCAATACAGTTTACTAATGATCC
This sequence comes from Timema bartmani, assembly GCA_902151455.1. NCBI lineage: Eukaryota > Metazoa > Arthropoda > Insecta > Phasmatodea > Timematidae > Timema > Timema bartmani. Next base: position 84,854 of record CABFWB010001578.1, read on the forward strand.
AGCGTCCTAGCCCGTGTAGCCCCAAAAACAGGCAGTGACCCCTTAGATTTGATGGTAATTAGTCAGCCTTCTTAACCGGGATACACTACTATTTATCCTGGTTTCTAGCCTGATTTACAGTGAGGAATGCTGACACTCTGTTTATGTTGTCAATGCATATGTTCTATTTGTTTATTAGCTAATCACAACATCTTGCAATACTCATTTTGTCATTCACAATCTAGAACACAACAAATGTTAAACAAACACATGCCTCAATTTAGCCCATGTTGATTACACTAGATAGCCGAATATTTTAATTTACTAGAGCTTACACTGACCATTATCTTGTAGCTTTTAGTACTAATATTTATTTAGATTCAACCATCCATCTTGCATAATTTGCTTAGTAAGGATATTTAGAAGTGAAAGTTGAGTGGTTTATGTCACATAGAGCCTTTGTAACATGAAATTAATATTATGTTGATATTACCTATCAAGATGTAGAACTTTCTTTCCAACACGACTTGCAGCTGCAGCTATTATAGACTCTGTCATCCCTATAAATATTCAAACATTAATTTACCCAATCACTTATTAAATTATTGTTATTTTATAATAATGGAAATTAATAAAAATAAAGGAAAAGGAAAAATAAACTATAGACAGTAACTATAACTAATTTGTAAGGTGTATTCTCTTTTCTCTTTTTGTTTGATAAAGACAATAATGCTGAAATATTACTCAATTTGTCTTAAAATTTTAAATATTTAAATGTGTGTGACTATTTCTACCTTAGGAGAAAGAAAGAAAATGTCACCTTTGAGCATTAGATTCTTCCCACATTTTTCCTCTTTCCCTATGTGGGCTTTCTTAATTAAATTTATACCTAATAGTTTATTTTTCCTTTTTCTTTATTTTTATCAATCTCCATTATTATAAAATTATTTAGCCATTCGGCCACCTCATTGTTAAATTATTGTTATAGTATTTATCAAGGAGTCATACCGAAATCCTTGTTGGTTCTGGTTCCTGTTCTCCAAACGAAATTTTAAAGGTTCTGGTTCTTTTTGTTTCTTAATTATGTTCGGTTTTAGTTCTTAAAAATTTATATTTACTAGTTTTAGTACCATTATAATATTTGAAAATAGAACATAATATTAAAACTTAATTTAATACAAAATACAAGTTATTTATATAATAATAGCTTAGGAGCTTAATAATTGCACAATTTATATATAATTCAGTGGGCCATTTGAACAGAAGTTAACTTTTATTTTATTTTTGTTTGCCAGAACTTTAAAAATTAAAAAAAAAAACACTGCTGTGATTCTAGTGGTCAGAGTTCCTGGCTATAGATCTAGAGGTCCTGGCTTCGATCCCCGGCACTTCCAGATTTGTCTGTGAAGCTGTGGGTTTGGAACAAGGTCAAACTCAGCCTTGTGAAGACAAAATATGAGGAGCTACTTGAATGAAAACGTAGCTGCTCTAGTCTAGAAAACTGAGATTATTGACCTGAGGGTTTGTTGTGCTGACCACATAACACTCTCTAATAGCAGAAATTGGCTCTATCTTCGCCAAGAGACAATGGTCGTTCAGTTGATATGAATCGATGGTTGGTTGATGCCATGGAGTTTTATTTTTTAATTTTTGAAAATAATTTTATTTTATTTTATTTTCAAATTAATATATTAAAAAAATCTTTAATTTATGCGTATTTTCAATTGAAAAAGGTCGATAAATTAAATTTTCAAGTGCTGGTTTGATGCAGCCAAACCTACCATTTCGTGAACTAAAGTAAATAGTGTAGACCTATATGATTTTAGTTTATTTGTATAAAAAATTTAATCAGCTACTGTTTATGTGTCTCTCAATTATTTTTATGTATAAAACATTAATTTAGGCTTAATTAATATATTAAAATAATGTTAAGTCAATATTCTCAATTTAATTAGAACATTTTTAAATTGTATACATACCAAAATAATAAATGAGTTTGCAGGGCTACAATATATAACTTTATGTAATTTAACTTAAGAACCATTCTAATAATATCCTTGATGTGTCACTCCCTCTCTGTCATTTAAAGAAATTCTGCATTGGGTAATATTTATTTCACCCCATTTATCAAACTATTCAAATAATCAATTATTAATAAAACTATAAAAACACTTCCAAGCTACATACAATGAATACCAACTTTGAACGGCTTATTACTTTATATTTGGAGGCAGAGTAAGAAGATTAACAATTTGCAACCCCCCTTCCCCCTTCCAAGCAAACTGGCTATCCAACAACTTTTAGGAATAAAACTTTTAAATTAATTTCTAACTGGGCAGATACTCATTTCTCAGTACTTCCTCTTCTTAGACATGTTTGCATTCACTCAAAGCTAAATACATCTTCCTAAGCTCTAGGCCTGAAGAGTAAAATGAGAAAACCATACACAATCTGACAATAATAATTCCTCAAGAATCTGAAATCATTATTGCTTACTGCTGTGTGTCCAATAATATTTCTATAATCCCCTTGGAGTATAAAGATATCCCACCCACAAGAAAATTCCTGAGAAAAGAGGAAAATGTTATTTTTAAGATATAATTAAGTTTCAGAAAATGCAATTAAAATTTTTTTTTATAAAAAGTAAGAACCTTTATTAACCTAAAATATATATATTGATTCCAGTTCAGATTCTTAAACACTTTACTTTTGGGTTTCTGTTCCATTTCCGATTTCTAGAAAATAACTGTAAATTTCGGTTATAGGTTCTGGTTAGACTCCCTGATATTTATGGACCATGTAACATAAGACTTATGCCGGGATCACGATCAACTTAACGTTAACTTAAAGTTAACTTAATGTAACTTAACGTAAAGGACCTCCTTATGTGTTTAAATGGAAGCGATCATGATGCAGTTAACTTAACGTTGACTTACAGTTAACTTAACGTAAGAGATGTCCTGGGAGGTCTTTTACTTTAAGTGAACGTTACTTGAAAGGTATCACGTGATCTAGCCAGCCAATCATTATGCGAGTGACGTCAACAGGGCTATTTAGTAATTCATTTGTTGGTTTTATGACTAATGTTTACTCTTTAGCGTAAGTTCTAGTGATCAGACATTGAAACAAAATAATTAAACTAAAATAGGAAAGCTAAATTTATCAAATTTTTTTTAATAGATATTTATTATATTGATTGAAAACTGTAAACACTCATAGATCATCACTGTGCAACTTGTACAAATCACAGATCATACTCGAGAATGAAGATGTTTGGCTCGAGTTGTTACGTTTTGTTACGTGAATCATGATCACACATATGTTAAGTTAACTTTAAGTTAACTTTAAGTGAACATTACGTTGATCATGATCCCGGCATTACAGTAGAAATCATATAGCATGTATTCCCAAACATGCAAAGAATTGGCTACAATCCAACAAGACGGCATTTGTTGCACAGTAGTCTCAAGCACAGTCAAAACCAACATGGTCTACTTACAATTTGTGTCAAAGTGAATTGATTAATATTTAATAATTAATAATTTAGTTTGAAACCCTTAAAAATAATTGTTCAGCTTAAAGGTCACTATGAAACAAAATATTTTACTAATTATTGTTTTAGCTGTTGTAGTTGTGTTATAAATATGAAAAGGCAGGAGGAATTATAAAATTACTAAAAAAGTTTAGTTACCAATTTAATTTTTTTAATTTAATTTTAAAGTTACACTGCAGCAACAAAACACACATTTACTAGGTGGCCTCAGGGTAGTTCCAAATGAAATCAACAAGCCCTCCAAATTTTAATTCTTTTGAAACTTGGCACATTAGTTTCGTATTAGTTAGAGAGCTGAGGATGGGGAGATCGAGGTTCGAATCTTGGTTGGGTGAATTGGGGGTGGTTTTTCCTAAAACGGTTTTCCACTCTCCCTCCACACAAATGAGGGTTTACTTCCTTTAATTCAACCTTCCCAATTCCTAGCCTATTGGAGTAATTAGTACTTAAGTGTATAGTCCGAACAGCTAGTAAGATGCGGTGCTAAATAAAATGTAGGAAAAATTATAAACTTTCATTCTAATCCAAGTATTGCAATATTAATATTTGGACAATCAAACTTCGCCATTTTAAAGCAACTGGTATATACTTTGAATTAAAAAAAATTAAAAACCAAAAAGTTACCTTGCTGAATTTAGGGGTAGTAAAAATAAAACTAGAATATTTTCAAAAATTGTAGTTTTAAAATTTTGAAAAAATTCACATTTTACCACTTGTCATTAAGGTCATTAGACAATAAAAGAATTACTGCACAATTTTAACAAGTGTATAGTTATAGGGATTCAATGATTTCAAATCATTACAGTTCATGAGTTATTTGGGGTTAAACTTGCTTTTTTTGTGCTTTTTGTGTACCATGGTAAAGTAATTAATGCATGGGGCTGAAATTTAGCATGACTAGACATTCATTTGAGGTGTACAAAATAAAATATTTATAATATTATTTATTATATATATTAATAATATTGGTATAAATAAAGATAGTATATCATCATCACCTCCACCACTACATTCCTTTATTCAGTGAACTTAGACCGTCAATGCGCTCTGTCCTATGCTTCCTCGTTGAGCTCACAGAATTTTATTCTTTCCTTCAAGTCATCTAATATTTGAATCCTCCTTCTTCCTAAGCTTCTCTTTTCCTCAACTTTTCCTTCTATGATGTCGTGCAGAAGACACCTCCTCCTAAGGATGTGTCTGATCCAATTAGCTCTGTGCTGAAGAATCAGATCCAAAATTGTTCTCCTCTCACTCTTCTTAGGATTTTATTTATCAATCTGTCTCTTCATCTGATCTTCTCAAGTCTTCTCCAGTACCACATTTTAAAGCTCTCCGAGTAATTCTTTTCAATCTTTCTAATAGTCCAAGTTTCTGCGTCATATAGCTTCAAATGTAGTAGTTTAAAATTTTCTTCCTCAATTCCAAACTAAACTTGCTGGTAAGCAGTAACATCTTCTTGTTGAAAGCTTCCTTAGCCGTGGCGATCCTCGACCTAATTTCTTTAATGCAGTAGGCATCCTTTGTCAGCAGACTCCTCAGGTATTTGAACTGCTCTGTGTTTTCTAATTCCTGGTTTCCAATTTTGACTTTCAGCGGCTCTTCATTTTTGAAATCACCATCACTTTTGACTTCTCAATGTTGATCTCCTTTCCATATCTTCTCGATCTCCACTAGCTGGTCCATCATTTCCTGCAACTCTTCTTTATTTCTGGCCAACAACGCTAGCTTATTTGCATATTTTATTGTGTTGATGACACGTCCTATCCTGAAATTGTCACGCTCTAAGGCCCACTGAGATGGTGAGCGTGTGGTGTGGTGGAGGTGTGGCATGTGTATGGCATGTAGCGTGAGGTGATCACATGTAAATGGGATAGCACCCACTGGAGAGGCACTGAAGTGGTGTGGCATGTAGCATGTTTCAGGACGCCATGCACTTTCCACTAGGCTCCAACATGTTTAAACTCGTGTGGCAGCCATATGGTGATCGCCACACGCCCGTCGCTGTGTAATTTACTGGAGTTGGTTACTGGACCATCATTTAGTTTGTCCTGAATTTTCTTTGCGAGTTTTTTCAATGCGGGACAATCCAGAATTTAATATTAAGTTTGTGGAACTGGTGGAGAGTTTATCCTGCCTTTATGATATCAATAATGATGACTTCTATTGAAATCAAATATAGGAACGAGCTTGGAGCAAGATTGCAAAATATATTGGAGTAGGAGGTAAGAAAAATAAATTTTAATTTAAAGACAATTCAAGAATGTATAATAATTTTATGTCCGTAGGCACGTGTGGTTTGTTGATGTTAAAGATGCCACATCAATTTGCTTTATGCCATATCGTCACCCCTTGAAAGTCACAGCCACATGCGTGCCAGACCTACACCACATGCCATACAGACGCCATGCCTCCGCCACATCACACGCTCGCCATACAAGTTGAACATACTAGGTGACAAACAGAGCCCTGTCTCACTCCTCTTCCTATCTCTACGCTGTTGGTCTCTCCATACAAGTTGAACTGACTAGGTGACAAACAACATCCCTGTCTCACTCCTCTTCCTATCTCTATGCTGTTGGTCTCTCCATACAAGTTGAACTGACTAGGTGACAAACAACATCCCTGTCTCACTCCTCTTCCTATCTCTACACTGTTGGTCTCTCCATACAAGTTGAACAGACTGGGTGACAAACAACATCCCTGTCTCACTCCTCTTCCTATCTCTACACTGTTGGTCTCTCCATACAAGTTGAACAGACTGGGTGACAAACAACATCCCTGTCTCACTCCTCTTCCTATCTCTACACTGTTGGTCTCTCCATACAAGTTGAACAGACTGGGTGACAAACAACATCCCTGTCTCACTCCTCTTCCTATCTCTACACTGTTGGTCTCTCCATACAAGTTGAACAGACTGGGTGACAAACAACATCCCTGTCTCACTCCTCTTCCTATCTCTACACTGTTGGTCTCTCCATACAAGTTGAACAGACTGGGTGACAAACAACATCCCTGTCTCACTCCTCTTCCTATCTCTACACTGTTGGTCTCTCCATACAAGTTGAACAGACTGGGTGACAAACAACATCCCTGTCTCACTCCTCTTCCTATCTCTACACTGTTGGTCTCTCCATACAAGTTGAACAGACTGGGTGACAAACAACATCCCTGTCTCACTCCTCTTCCTATCTCTACACTGTTGGTCTCTCCATACAAGTTGAACAGACTGGGTGACAAACAACATCCCTGTCTCACTCCTCTTCCTATCTCTACACTGTTGGTCTCTCCATACAAGTTGAACAGACTGGGTGACAAACAACATCCCTGTCTCACTCCTCTTCCTATCTCTACACTGTTGGTCTCTCCATACAAGTTGAACAGACTGGGTGACAAACAACATCCCTGTCTCACTCCTCTTCCTATCTCTACACTGTTGGTCTCTCCATACAAGTTGAACAGACTGGGTGACAAACAACATCCCTGTTTCACTCCTCTTCCTATCTCTACACTGTTGGTCTCTCCATCATTCAGCCTCACCTTCACTCGCCGTCCTAGGTTCAGGTTGGCAATCAGCCTTTTGTCCCTCCAGTTGACTCTAATCTTCTTGAATACGTCCATCAGTTTATTTCACTTCACTCTATTGAACGCTTTTTGCCAGTCGATGAAACCAATGTAGACCTCTTCCTTGACTTCAAGCACTCTCGCTGAAATTATTCTCAGTATTCTGATGGCATCTATGGTTCCTTTTTTAAATACAGCTTGGGCTTCTTCCATCACACTTTATATTTTCTGTTCCTGTTGAGTATTCTTGCCAAAATCTTCCCCCATGAGAGATGAGGCTGATGGTTCTGTGACCACTGCATTTATTGGCTTGTTTCTTCTTCTTTAGAGCCACCATAGTTTCATCTAGAAAGTCTTTGAACCACTCCCCGGTTTCGTAGAACATATTAATAGGTTTTTGTCAGAGTCGTCATTTCCAAGTTCCTTCAAGTGAACTAGTATGTCGTCATCTCCAGCAGCTTCCCTTCTTTGCATGTCCTTTATGCCTCTTTCCAATTCACTTTTTAAAATGGTGGGTCCTTTTTCATCTTCCTTGATAGTGTCTTTTGCTTCAATATCCAGGTTCTGTAGTCGATTTTCCTTGTCATGCAGTTTTTCTATATATCTTTCCAAAATCATAAGAACCTTTTTATGATCTGTCACCAATTGACCTTTGAAGTTTTCTATTCCTATTGTCTGCACATTTATTTTATATATTATTTTAATATTATATCATAATAGAATATTATGTATACATATTATAATATTGTTATTATTATTATTATTGTTGTTGTTAATGGTGTAGGGTAAAAATCTATCCAAAAGAAGAAAGTACTATTTTCAAGCCAGTTAACAAACCCAGCACTCAGTGTTATCCCATTCTTGAGTCATACACTTTCGAAACACCTATCTGTATATTTTCGAAACATTCCAGAACACACACACACACATACATGCACACAAGTAAGCACACAAGCAAGCATGCACGCACACATGCACTCACTCTCTTTCTCTCTCTCTCTCTCTCCCCACACAAATGTGGGTGCACTTCCTTAAAGTTCTACCTTCCTTATTCCTAACATATTAACTAATAATAATTTACATTTGCATCTAGGTCAAACGGGTGGTAAGAGGTTGTATTAAAAATAATTAGTTGTGTCACATAATTATAATAAGGAATCCTATTACTAGGCTATTAAAACTTCTATTCTGTTGATTAAAATTGGCTTATAAATTGACCTCTCTAAGTCCAATTGAATCTCAAAACACAATGTGATTTTTTTAAATTGCAAATTATTGATACTAAGCTTACATTATTTCATCATAAGTCAGCAGTAATTTTTTTCAAACATAATTGAAATCAAACTTAATGGAAGGAGAATTTTTAGTATTTTGAAAGTTTGCAGAAAACTACTAGGGTCAATCGGGGCTAATATGACACAAAATTTTAAACTTTATATTATAACTTATGATCTATTGACTGCGCAACCTAATAAAAAATAGTGAAAAATGTGTTTATGCTTGCTCTATCTATTTATGAATCCAAAAAATAATGTAAGTCATGGAAATGACAATAAAAAGAAAAACACTATCACATTGGCCCCACCGAATGGGGCTAATTTGATACGGCTATGGGGCTAAAGTGATACACCCTTATTTCTCAGGGGTTTTCAACACTAGAGAAATAGGAGTCCTGTATCAAAATGGCCTCGGGTTTAATGTATCACCGGACTTTTTTTTTTTACCTGAACTATGGGAAATTGTTTATGCGCTCACCACATGAGATCGCATGACTGTCCCACATTAAAATTTGGCTTGTATAGGTTTAAGGATATAAAATGTGATATTTTTTTCAAATTTTTTAATTTAAAATAATTTAAAATATTCAAATTCTATTTTATGACCCCTAAGTTAAGAAAATTATTCTATTTTATTTTTCCTATTTAAAACATGAGCCAAAAGCTTTAAATTGGTGAAGGTTTGATTGTTGTATCATGATTTGGACTCCAAAATTAATATTTCAATACTTATGAAAGAATAGATATTTAACATTTTCCTTACATTTCTCAGTTCAATAACTCTAGAATATTTGACATAGAAAACTACAATTTGTCAGCTGTTCATAAATTATGATCAATAACCATGTCAAGTTTCAAAAAAATTTAAAATTGCAAGGTTGAGAAATGTTACTTTATTGGTTGATTTCACATGAAATGACACCTAAGTAATTCAAACATTATATACGTATCCTCCAATCGGCATTGCTTAAAGACTAGAGATCTTTTGGACACAGAGTATATGGACGGGGTTTAACACTTAACAGCTTATTTAGCAAACATATATACTATATATAAGAAGATTTGATCCATACAGATTTCTCTAATACATTTGAAAAAGATTATAAAAGCCTCACTCAGAAATTAGATAATTTGGCATTTGTAAAAATATTAAATTGGTTTAAGTTTATTACTCTTCCAGTCACTTATAGAATGCCACAAATATCCACTCTTAGACTATTTCTCATTATTCTTTTGATTGATGACCCTGTATCACAAATTGGCTAAAAAAGGTCAGCTCTACACTGATGACTTAAAAATATAATTAGACCTAATTATTAAAATGAATCGCTAATTGATTGTAAACCACAAAGTGACTTATACAACATCAGAGAATGGTGTAGAGTTAATGATCTCTCCCTTAATTTGAATACGTAGTAAGTGTGTGAAAATGACTTTTTCAAAGGAAAGAAATTTATAGTTAAATATTACTATATCAGAGCATAAATTAACCCTAAATTGTTCTGCCTCAAAGCGTGCTAGTTTTTCTCCATCAGGTGCAGCTTGAAAAACAGTATTTCTGTACTAAGCTTCAGTTCACTAAAGCTCATGTGAAAGATTACATAAGACTACCCTACTAGAGCTCGTGTGAAAGGCTACATATGACTACCCTACTAGTAGGGTGGTAGGCAACAGCTCCCTAGAGCAGACACTTAAATAACATCTGCTTGGTCATGTAAAGTATTTTATTTATTTTATCACCACCTCTTACTACCTGTGAGAAAGGGTACATAAGACGCTAAACATTATTGGTAGCTTAAGCTATCGTGAACCGGCTTACACGCGATGTCTGAAAGAGGCCTTTTAAGCATACTTACATTTATTTTACTGCAACAATTGGATAAGTGAATTTCCTGATTACAGTCCTTTCGTTTTATACATGCCTTCATATGCATTCGAAACATGATCATTAGTAGATGAGTGTGCAAGTTTTGACTAAATAAATGTTTTTCAAAGTTTTTCTCAGATACACGAAATGAGCAACCCTCTTGACACCTCCCTTCAACATTGGGCTTAGCACAAATAAAACATCCTTAAAATATACCTAACTAATAACCCACCTGTTCCAACAACTATCACATCATATTCTGTTGGTAAATCGTCCTCCATCCTTGTTTTATTTTATAACATTTATGAATACGTTGGGACAAATCAATTTTTCTAACCCTATTTACGTTTTTGACATTTAAGTCAATGGTCGATTGTTAAACCTAAGTCAATCGAACAACTTACGTCATAGATTATAAAAAGAGGGTAACTTTCATTTTTAAATTATGCACAAAAGAACTATTTTACATCTAGTCAATAAAAAAATTATAAGCTTAGTTGTAAAATTATTTATTTAGCAGTTCTCAATCAAATGTTTTCCATCAGAAAATGAAACAAGTCAAATTAAAATAAATATATATTTTGAAATATTAAGATAAACATTTTAAAATTTAATTTATGCTATCCACATTTTGTGATAACTTTTTATTTATTGAGATAACTTGTAATATATATATCCTTTCAATTGACTTATTTTCTATTTCAAACAATTTCAAGATTTTAAATAATATTAATAGATTAATTCTATTCAATTACAAAGATTTTCATTGGATTTAACCTTATCCACACCATCCACCACAATAAACAAAAATAATTATAACTATGTTGAAATATTAACATAACTCAAAAAATTAAGTACTGCACCCTACTTAGTATATGAACCATAAATTATAATTATCATTAATTCTTTAATAAAATATAGTTTACATGTTCAAGTGGAATGTATTTTTAATCTTCCCAAATCGTTGCCTATTTTTTTCTATTTGCAACCTACACTTATATTATAATATAAAATGTATAAGAATGTTAGAGAAATTAACAAGAATCAAATCTTTAAAATAACTAGAAATACACACTGTTAATACAATTGAGAAAACAACCAATCTGGGATTCGAACGAAATACTGTTCTCTTAAATCAACGCTAAACCTTTTACAATCATTGCCAAGTCAAAGCTATTTGAATTTGGATTAGATCTTGGTAGCTACTAAAGTTACTAAAACCATTTTAATATAATATTCTTACATCGAGTCATACTATATGCAGTTGTCACTTTTGATATATATATCAAATTTATTTATAAGTATAAATAAAATTTATTTTATAAGTATTTTATTTATAAGTATTGAATATATGTATATATATATATTCAATACTTATTAAATAATACAAATAATATAATAAAATGTTATCAATGTTGGTTGCAAAGAGAATTCTTTGAATTTTCTAAACTGTTCTTCCGAACAAAATCAGGAGATACGTTAATGTAACTTTGCGTCAACTATTCATAATGATTCTGCCTCTTTAATAAAATATAGGGTTAAAAGATCATAATCTTTTCTATATGACGCGAATATACTATCTCTACCACTTTCAGTTCTGTTTTAATAGAAAGGAAGCGTAAATTATGATAAGTGTGTGTATATAATGATGCATGCTATTTTTTATTTACACACAACGATCACTTTTATCGACATTAGCTCACAAATGAAGTTTTATGATTTCCTCGAAAGGAAAATACAAGTTTAAAAATATCTAGCTACGTGTCTGAAGCAAATAGTACCTACATGATCTCAAGTAGCACATTAGTTGGAGCACTTATTAAAGGGTACAATCCTTTCAAAATTTATTTTCACCAAGTATTACGTAGTGCTAGCTGTTTCCTAATGGCTTTATATAACGTATTTTTTGGTCAGGTTTCCCCAGAAGTGGACCTACACTTTTGGGGTCCTAAAGCTTGAGCTGTTATGGGGGCCCCTTCGCAACCAGCAAAGAGGGCTGAGTAACCACTGTTATATTATTCAATGGGGCTGTTATACGACAGCTCACAATTTTAAAACAAATTTAACCATTACATATCAGATTTTGACTAAAATTGCTGTACTGGATTGGTACTAGTCGAAGCACACTTTACAAAATACTCTTATTTATGTTTTTTCTGGCAACATATTTGTTATAAGTACTAACGAAGTTGGTGTCAAATATGTTTGGGTTGGCAACACAAATAACATCAGTGTGAATTATATGGTGTCTAGTGATGTGATCAGAGCATGTAACATTAATGCTGGTCTTGATCACGTTGAATTTATGACTCGAGTAGTCCAGCTACTTTGTTCACCTTAAGAACTATATAGTACGTCATTTCCGCCTTTTTCGTTCTTGTACATGGAGTCAGTGAGGTTACAACGTAGCATAGGCCTACTTAATTGGGTCTTTTTGCGTATGTTGCGTCATCATTTCTAATTTGCCATTTAGGATATTCTGTTCGGTTTTTAATGCTAGATAGACCTATTTGTCCTCTGAAATTTCACGTGCCATATTTATTCCCTTTGTGAATAGGTTGGTTATACTGTATAAGTTGCCAACTTACCCTATATTTGCTATTTGATTTTCTGTTACAAAATCTGTTAGTCTTTTACCTAATTTCTCTACCGCTTCGGTGGCTATCCCATCAATTTGTTTTTTTAATTAAGCTTTTAATTATATCTTGTTGTGAATCAATGTTACATGCTCTGATCACATCACTAGACACCATATAATTCACACTGATGTTATTTGTGTTGCCAACCCAAACATATTTGACACCAACTTCGTTAGTACTTATAACAAATATGTTGCCAGAAAAAACATAAATAAGAGTATTTTGTAAAGTGTGCTTCGACTAGTACCAATCCAGTACAGCAATTTTAGTCAAAATCTGATATGTAATGGTTAAATTTGTTTTAAAATTGTGAGCTGTCGTATAACAGCCCCATTGAATAATATAACAGTGGTTACTCAGCCCTCTTTGCTGGTTGCGAAGGGGCCCCCATAACAGCTCAAGCTTTAGGACCCCAAAAGTGTAGGTCCACTTCTGGGGAAACCTGACCAAAAAATACGTTATATAAAGCCATTAGGAAACAGCTAGCACTACGTAATACTTGGTGAAAATAAATTTTGAAAGGATTGTACCCTTTAATAAGTGCTCCAACTAATGTGCTACTTGAGATCATGTAGGTACTATTTGCTTCAGACACGTAGCTAGATATTTTTAAACTTGTATTTTCCTTTCGAGGAAATCATAAAACTTCATTTGTGAGCTAATGTCGATAAAAGTGATCGTTGTGTGTAAATAAAAAATAGCATGCATCATTATATACACACACTTATCATAATTTACGCTTCCTTTCTATTAAAACAGAACTGAAAGTGGTAGAGATAGTATATTCGCGTCATATAGAAAAGATTATGATCTTTTAACCCTATATTTTATTAAAGAGGCAGAATCATTATGAATAGTTGACGCAAAGTTACATTAACGTATCTCCTGATTTTGTTCGGAAGAACAGTTTAGAAAATTCAAAGAATTCTCTTTGCAACCAACATTGATAACATTTTATTATATTATTTGTATTATTTAATAAGTATTGAATATATATATATACATATATTCAATACTTATAAATAAAATACTTATAAAATAAATTTTATTTATACTTATAAATAAATTTGATATATATATCAAAAGTGACAACTGCATATAGTATGACTCGATGTAAGAATATTATATTAAAATGGTTTTAGTAACTTTAGTAGCTACCAAGATCTAATCCAAATTCAAATAGCTTTGACTTGGCAATGATTGTAAAAGGTTTAGCGTTGATTTAAGAGAACAGTATTTCGTTCGAATCCCAGATTGGTTGTTTTCTCAATTGTATTAACAGTGTGTATTTCTAGTTATTTTAAAGATTTGATTCTTGTTAATTTCTCTAACATTCTTATACATTTTATATTATAATATAAGTGTAGGTTGCAAATAGAAAAAAATAGGCAACGATTTGGGAAGATTAAAAATACATTCCACTTGAACATGTAAACTATATTTTATTAAAGAATTAATGATAATTATAATTTATGGTTCATATACTAAGTAGGGTGCAGTACTTAATTTTTTGAGTTATGTTAATATTTCAACATAGTTATAATTATTTTTGTTTATTGTGGTGGATGGTGTGGATAAGGTTAAATCCAATGAAAATCTTTGTAATTGAATAGAATTAATCTATTAATATTATTTAAAATCTTGAAATTGTTTGAAATAGAAAATAAGTCAATTGAAAGGATATATATATTACAAGTTATCTCAATAAATAAAAAGTTATCACAAAATGTGGATAGCATAAATTAAATTTTAAAATGTTTATCTTAATATTTCAAAATATATATTTATTTTAATTTGACTTGTTTCATTTTCTGATGGAAAACATTTGATTGAGAACTGCTAAATAAATAATTTTACAACTAAGCTTATAATTTTTTTATTGACTAGATGTAAAATAGTTCTTTTGTGCATAATTTAAAAATGAAAGTTACCCTCTTTTTATAATCTATGACGTAAGTTGTTCGATTGACTTAGGTTTAACAATCGACCATTGACTTAAATGTCAAAAACGTAAATAGGGTTAGAAAAATTGATTTGTCCCAACGTATTCATAAATGTTATAAAATAAAACAAGGATGGAGGACGATTTACCAACAGAATATGATGTGATAGTTGTTGGAACAGGTGGGTTATTAGTTAGGTATATTTTAAGGATGTTTTATTTGTGCTAAGCCCAATGTTGAAGGGAGGTGTCAAGAGGGTTGCTCATTTCGTGTATCTGAGAAAAACTTTGAAAAACATTTATTTAGTCAAAACTTGCACACTCATCTACTAATGATCATGTTTCGAATGCATATGAAGGCATGTATAAAACGAAAGGACTGTAATCAGGAAATTCACTTATCCAATTGTTGCAGTAAAATAAATGTAAGTATGCTTAAAAGGCCTCTTTCAGACATCGCGTGTAAGCCGGTTCACGATAGCTTAAGCTACCAATAATGTTTAGCGTCTTATGTACCCTTTCTCACAGGTAGTAAGAGGTGGTGATAAAATAAATAAAATACTTTACATGACCAAGCAGATGTTATTTAAGTGTCTGCTCTAGGGAGCTGTTGCCTACCACCCTACTAGTAGGGTAGTCATATGTAGCCTTTCACACGAGCTCTAGTAGGGTAGTCTTATGTAATCTTTCACATGAGCTTTAGTGAACTGAAGCTTAGTACAGAAATACTGTTTTTCAAGCTGCACCTGATGGAGAAAAACTAGCACGCTTTGAGGCAGAACAATTTAGGGTTAATTTATGCTCTGATATAGTAATATTTAACTATAAATTTCTTTCCTTTGAAAAAGTCATTTTCACACACTTACTACGTATTCAAATTAAGGGAGAGATCATTAACTCTACACCATTCTCTGATGTTGTATAAGTCACTTTGTGGTTTACAATCAATTAGCGATTCATTTTAATAATTAGGTCTAATTATATTTTTAAGTCATCAGTGTAGAGCTGACCTTTTTTAGCCAATTTGTGATACAGGGTCATCAATCAAAAGAATAATGAGAAATAGTCTAAGAGTGGATATTTGTGGCACTCTATAAGTGACTGGAAGAGTAATAAACTTAAACCAATTTATAATTTTTACAAATGCCAAATTATTCTAATTTCTGAGTGAGGCTTTTGTAATCTTTTTCAAATGTCTTTAAGAAAGCTGTAATTAAATTTTCGTTCTCCTCTATGAATAAATCTTGGACCATTTTCAAATCCAGTCCAATCAAACATTAAACTGCGAGACGGACTGAGGACTTATTCAACCTCCCACCCCCAGCACCACCTTAGTTATTATCACTGTAAGCTTAGATTGACTGGGACCTAAGATTTCCTCGAATAGCGCGGTTCCTTGAAACACTTTTTTATTTAATTATTTGTGATAAACATCTTCTATTTATTTCCCGTATCGGCAAACAATTATGACAAAACTAAATACAACCTTACTAAAACTCACACTTGCTCAGTGGTGCGTCTGCGTCCACATTGCTTTCCAACAAACTATGGAAACCAGTCCAGTCGCTGATCACTGACACGAGACTCAAGACGTGTGACGCACTGAGGGGATTGTGCCTTTACTCTTAGTTACTTTAATTCTCGTCTGTCTGCCTTGGGGTTTCATCCTCAATGTTGACGTTTTATTCCCACGCTCGCTGTCAAATGTTTCATACATAACCTCTATTCAGTGATTCTAAGTGTGTTTTAAGTGACTTGTTTCCAAGTTTTATTCTTTAAATATGAGTAGGAAATTAAATGGTGCCAAGTTCAAAAACCGTGTTGCTAAAAAACAAAACGTTGAAGTTGAACCATTAAGAAAAGTGTCAAAAATATATACTTTTTTTACTTCCTCCTCATCGACTACTTCTAAGTGTTCGCAATATCCTGTAGCACTCATCGTACGAGAGCCCTACGGGGCTGGTATTTGCAGTTTTTTCCATTGTGTGTATGTGTTGTTTATGTAAATGTATGTAGTGCTGTCCTAAAATAAATAATACTTA
The DNA here is from genome assembly GCA_902151455.1 of Timema bartmani. Lineage (NCBI taxonomy): Eukaryota > Metazoa > Arthropoda > Insecta > Phasmatodea > Timematidae > Timema > Timema bartmani. Next base: position 101,714 of record CABFWB010001578.1, read on the forward strand.
TAAAACAAACAAACAAAATCTGTTGTTTTTATTTAATATGGCCCTAAATGTAGCTTCTAGTTATAAAATATAATCAAAATAGCCGAAAGATTAGCTAATCAGTGTGCATTTTTCAATTATAAAACGTAGTTACTAATAGTTATACAAGCTTGTAAAATTATAAGGGGAGATTGAGGTAGGCGTTTGAGATAACTATGCCCAGAGCGCCAACCACACAAGCTCGGGGCCTGAATACAACTCATTATGAACCTCATCCTAATGCTGATGCACCTATAATAGATAATGCAGCTGTGAACGAGGACAGAAGAAATACATCTGTTGATAACACAAAGCATGCTAAATGTGTAGTAACTAGAAGAGGACTATGCATTGTAAAACCTACAAGATATCAATAAAGGGGAAGTGTTATAAGTCCCAACGAAGTTGGTGTAAAACGTGTTGGGTTGCCAACACAAATAACATCAGTGTGTTTTTGTAACTACATTACATATTGTCTAGTGATGAGATCAGAGTACGTAACATTGACGGTGGTCTTGATCATAATGTGCTAAATAAGAGTATCAAATAAAACATTTAAGGACATGAAATATATTTACTCACAGTTTCATCATATGAGAGCTTCATTGAGATGCCATTTTCTGGAGACAATATGCATAAAGAATTTAAGCGCTCTTCACTCATGGTAGACTGAAATTTGTTTTTTTTTATAAAGGATAGCGTTGAAAAATGCCTTTCTACTTCACAGCTTTTTATGGGCTTTGTCAAGTAGAGTTTAAGCGAGGTAGTAATATTGGGGAATACTTCAACTAGGTAGTTGATCACAAATAAGTCGAAAAACTTCTACGCTTTGCATTTTAGATAGCGTGTATTGGGATTTCTTAAGGTGCAAATATTCCTTGAACCAATAGCATTCGTTTAATAATTTGTGACAAATATCGTCTTTGTAATTCTATATCATAAATTTAAAACTGTCCTCATCAATAATTTCAGAATTGTTCACCATATCTGAGAAGAACTTGAACCTTTTCGCAATCTGCTCTTTTGGGTCAATCCTCTTGCGTAACTGGATTATCAAGCAGTCCTAAATACGTCAGCTTCTCTCAAAGAAGCAATACTACTTGTTTCACCTGAAAACGTCCTTGTAGCAATGCGTATTGAATTATGAGAATAACTTTAGGTGATATCTTCACACAAACCTTTTGCTTTTGATTCATATTGTGCAATTCTAACGGATGAATTTTCTCTGAGTTCCTTAATAAATGAAAGTAAAGATGAAAGCAGAAGATAACCTTCTAAATAATAAATCTACATCAAAACCAGGGCTTTCTTACTTGTTTTGTTGAAATGATCCAGCAATTTTTCCCAAAGACTGTTAAAATAGCATATTTTAGCTTTACCAACTTGTTGTATAAATTCTTTTTATCTCTTTTACATTAAGGCTGCTCTTTTGAGTCTTTAGAAATATGTTTGAGAATTTGTGGGGGGAAAAAACCCAATATCGTATCTATTTTTAAATTGCCCAGACTGCTTCATAGTTCAAATCAACTGGTTACAATTAAGTTATTTAGAGAAAAATGTAAATTTCTCTGTGTGTTTAAAATCCCCCATCTTCATGGAGATGCAGAAAAGAAAACATACAGCTCCTGCAAAATGCCAAAATAGTCAACAACTTTAGCTTCTACAAAGAGGTTAAGTGAATGGGATGCACATGGTACATACGTAGTTTGTGTACCTGTTAATGTTTTTAAAGAGTGCTTGCAGCCCTTTCCCCAAGCCCTTCATGTTGGATGCATTATCGTAGGACTGGCCACGGATATTTTCAAGTGAAAGCTTATGTTCACCCAGGACTTGTTGAATTTTGCTGAAAAAGTTCGTAGATGAATGGTTTTCTGTCGGTAAGCACGTTTAAAAAAATTCTCACAGGGTTTTCCATTATAGCAGTATCGAACAAAAATAATTACCAGCTGGTCAACATGTGTCAGATCAGGTGTAGGGTCAACCATAATAGAGTAGTATTTGGTGTCCAGGTTGTTGATTTGATTCACAAATTCATCTTGTAGGTACATATTATCCCATGATTTCTATCAATTCTTCATACATGGTTTTGGATAGGTAAGTAACCTTCATTTTTACATTTCTTGAGGTGTTCATGTAAAAAATTGATCGAAATCTGCAATAAGTTTGATGGGCCCCATAAAGTTTCCATTATTTTGTGAGCCTCGCTTCTCCTCATAGCCTCTAAATGCCAAACCTCTTTCACTTAAAAACTTTATAACAGATACAACTCTTTTCAGTACTGACTTCAGAAGAGTACTGTATGGTTTCCCTCCTATGTTCTTCAAGTTGCTGATCCACGGTATTTTTATTTGACTTTATTTTCTTTATACATTACCTAGTTTTTTATTTTGAAAAACCTTTGTCTGTTATCTAACAGTTTCGTATGAAATCCTTATCAATTACTTTGGGTCAATTTTCGAGGTCACTGGATTCTTTGAAATCACTAACTTTGCTTCCTGCTACATGTTTCTGCTCAGTTTCTTCTTGTTCCACGGTACTTTCATTTTGACAATTTTAATCGTCCTTTTGACCATTTTAAGCTTTAGCAGTGAGTTGAATATTGCTAGAAAGAGCTCCCTCAGTTTGTGCATTTTCATTGGTTTCAATGGTGTTTACTTAGCTTGTTTCAACTATAGGTGTTGACAAACTTGATATTGCAAACTAGTTTGTTAGTTTTTGATATTTATAGATTTCGTCAGATTGCTTTTCCTTGAGTTTGCGTTTTTGTATCCACTTATGTACTTTCATGAACTCATTGTTATTCCTCTTGGGTCTTGATCTCTGTTAAAAAAGTGTAAAAAATTATACTAGCCACAGCTGAACAGACAAAACACCGCGATACTCACCTTTTATAACATCTGTGCTAGTGACTCTTAAACTTTGGGAGTGTTGAAATATATAGGTTACAAGAAAAAAATAATCAATTTGAGTCGTGTGACCATTGGTGCATGCTTTGAAAAGAAACAAATTTATATCTATTTTCTGAGAAAGCGTTTTTTCGTTAATGGCTCGTTTACAGCCTGTCGCACCCGCTTGTCGGAGTAGTCGTATGAGTAGTAGTCGTAAGACGTGTCGTGGTATACAAAATTGACGCTCTACAATGAATTGTCGTAGCCCGTAATTTCAACCAAAATATATTAGACTGTTTCAATGCATGTAATTATATGTAGCACTTGTGACGGGCTAATAGGAACTAGCCCACACATACAAGCATTATAAATACCTAGAAATACTAATAGAGGCAACAAAATAATCAACTGCAGTATACTTAACGTGGTCCGTCTCGTGCTTGCGTCCTTCCCCTAGATCGCCTGATGTTGGCCCACTATTCACTCTCTTTGAATTGGCCTTCCCAAATAATCTCGATCTACTTCACTCAACCACCTCCAGTTCAACTTTACACCTTGTGTGATGGTTCTTGGATTTGATTGGTCGGTTCTCCCACTTCCTGCTCTCCTAGTCATGTGCTAATTTAGAGGCATATAAAACTAGGTGACTGGTATGAATAAAATGACTGTAAATAATTATATCGTACTTTAAGTTATATCGCACTTGAACGCTCATCTGATCTCTGTTCACTGCCCGAGGGCCAGCCGCACGACTATCCGTTGACCCAAGACTGGAATGATGGTGGATTCTACCGTCGCACTGGCCAGAGGACCACTCCGAGGATGTAATACCGGCTTGTATTTTGTTATGTCTACCACAAGCCGCTGGCGTAGGTGTTCGAGTTTAAATTGTTTGACTAGCCCGGATAGGAATCTCGCTTATAACGTCGCTTAACGACTGTTTATTCTTGGTAAAATAATGTTTGTTATTTTGAAGAGAGCTTAATTTTGCTTTGATTTCTAATGTTGTAGCTCTCAGCTTTAGCTATATAGCGATATGTCACTTAACGACGGTTTACTATTAGTAAAATAACGTTTGTTATGGTGAGGAAAGCCTAGTGTGAAACATGGCACTCCTCTACCATGCATGAAACATGGCACTCCTCTACCATGATACTCTACTCTTCTTATTCTAAACTCCTCGTACTCCCTCTGACACTGTGGAGTTCATTAGCTTATTCAACTCCCTCACTCTTAGCCATCCTTTAAAGTTTCCTCTTTAATGTCGAACCCAACCTGGCGACCCACTGATTTAAACACACATGATGAACTTGGAATAATGGTTTATTTTCTTTGAACAATGATATTGATGAATTACATTCAAGTTATCCTCTTGCCTTGACCCGGTCGATTCCTTGCGTATATCAAGCGAGCGGTATTACGAATGTGTCAGTGACGGACGAGTTTCCCACCACGTAGCTCGGGCCAGCTCTAGCGGCGGGATTAGTAACAACCGTACCACTGCGCCAGATCACTGCGCGTAAGATAGAGGTGTGGGGAGGGATCGTGACGTCACTGGCACAAACTTCCCCCTCTCTATCTCCTCAGAGAGCGAGTTTACCCGATACAATAGTTTAACGCTAAACATACATAGACAAAAGCTTACTCCTATAACTTTAAGAGAGCACATTCCAGCTGGATACACTTACCTAGACACCAATGACATAAAATAAATGGACAATAGTAGAATTATGACGATTTCGCCATGAAAACACTCTCTGTATAAAATAAATAAAGGTGAAAGTTTTCAGTTTTGTTTTTCGAACATATTGTATGAAGTATAGAACAAGACGCCACCTTGTTGAAACACCACCGTCCAGCAGTAAAAAAAACTATAAACATCGCCACTTTCGTAGACACTTGGCACGATGCCAATTCACACGTTTTACCTAGTCTTTGAGATACACTAGACACACACATAATTAACTATAAAAAATAGGATATAAAGAACATAAAAATGCACAATATGTATATATATATATTTTTTTCACCCAAATAATTTCAGGAGCACATGGTCAACATAAGAAAAATTAAACGTTTCATGACTAACTAAACCAAAGACCCTGGTTCGATTCTTCCCTACTCTAAATAATAAAAACTAATTTGACAGATAAACTAAAGTTACCGTACAATCAATCGGAAGGCAGTAAAAACTTATACATTCATATGATGCATACTTCAACATTGTCAGAGTGATAGATATCTGTATTAATCACAACTTGTGAATGTGAGGAATGACAGGCCTCCACCGTGGTTCGGATTCCACGTTAAACTGTAGGTCCTCCATTTCATCTCACAATCACCCTACCATTACACATTAGCGTAAGTGCGTATAACCCGAACGGGTAGTAAGACGCGGTGCTAATAATAATAATAATAATAATAATGATAGATATCGCTGGTACGATCCTCACCTATCCATTCTATTTTCTATGTATAACCTTGTTAATTTATTATCGCTACAGAAATTTAACGTCTATTCTGCTAGTACAGTTTCTAACAACCTGCTTTACAACAAAACAAGTACAAGTACAATCTTAATAGTATAACCGAACGTCTTAACGTTCATTTGTGTTTACGAACTTATTTAAGGATTTTTCCCCCTACTTTTACAATATGATAAACACACTCAAAACATAAACTGAATGTGGGGACGTTCCCTCGTGTATAGGAATTATATTAAGTATCTCATTAACTTAATTTACAAAAGAATAAACATAATAAAATAATAAACGAGCGTGATGACGTTCATTTGTGTTTACAAATACAAGAAAGGACCAGTCCTGCCCCATCTATCTTCTGTGAAAGTAGACCTTGCCGTCAAGGGAATATCTGACACCGAGAACTCATCTTTCTTACATGAAAATGATGTCAGGAGCTAGCGAGAGAAAAGAAAAAGACAATGACTGCCAAAACTCCACGAATGGTCAAGCCGACTACACGTAGAGCAACTAAGCTACTGTGGAAATTCCTCAGCGGAGACCAAATAAAGGACCCCCCCCCCAAAAAAAACAACAAAAACAACCTCGAGGAAAAACCACGACTAACATGGTTATTGTGTCGCCGCCCCGACCTGCTCGGGACATTTTTTAAGCTGTGTCATGTGAGCTAGACGCACAGGAAGCCCACTCACAGGGTCCACTAATTGGACTGTGACGTCACTCATGAATCTGTGTATGGTCACCGGGGCGGACCACCTATAACCCAATCTACCCGAAATACCCCGGGCTTTGTCACAAAGTTGGTGTATTTGATAAACCACTCTGTCACCTATTTTGAATGGCACGTCATGCCTGCCCACATTGAACTTTCTGGGTACCTTCTCGTGTGACCGCTTCAGCTGTCTGAAAGCGTCACTCCACTTGCGTAACACCTGCCTAGTGGAGGGTTGCATCTGTTCAGGCGGGAGTTGCCATTTAACGTTATTAGGAGACAGTAGCTCGTGTTCCATCATCAGCTCAGCTGGGGTAGCTTTGTGGCTAGAGTGTGGGGCGTTATTGAAAGCTACCTGAAGTCAGGACAATTTAGTGTCCTACTGGTGGTGGAACGCAATTAAGTTCGGATTTCAAATTCCTGCAACTACGTTCACCCAAATTTGGTGCAGTATAATAGAGAATCGTGGTTATGTGCCTAATGCCTAGATTAAAACACATATTTTTTAAACTTAGAGAGGTAATTTGACTGCCATTGTCTGAGACAATACTACACGGGATTCCAAAATTTTTGAACTCATTCCTTTATAAACCTTTTATGGCCGTTACCGATGTAGCATTTATCAACGGAATGAACCACACGAACTTTGAAATCCCGTCTACGACCGTCAATACATATCGATTCCAATTCACCGACCTTGGTAGGGGGCCAAAGGAGTCGACAAAAATCCTCTCCATGGGGAACCTAGCCCACTGGAGGATAGCATGCCAACGTTGCACTTTTGGGTGTGCAATTTTCACACGTTTTTACACGGTCGCTTAAATATCTGTCCATACCCGTCCAAAAGAATATTTTTTTCTAAATAAAGCAATAGTTTTGGCAATGCCCAGATGTGCCCCCACAAGAGACGTGTGATAATATTCAAACAACACTTGCCGAAAAGAGGCGGGGACGCATATTTTACACTGAGACTGACGGGAGGGCTTTACATACAAAATATCTTTGTCCAATTTATAATCAGGGATTATTTGTTTATTTTTCAAGCGATCTCGCACCTTCTCCAACGCCGGATCTTCTGCCTGTGCGGATTTGAGTGAAGTGAATAGTTCGGGTAATTGAGTCAAGAATAAGACCTTGGAGTGTGAGGCGCTGTACCCCGAAGTGGAAATAAGGATAGACGTTTCCCCCGAAATGGGCTCAAACATTCTTGATAAGGCGTCTACTACTGAATTATCCTTCTCCTTAGTATTTAAAATAGTGAACCGAAATGCTTGCAAATGAGTGATCTAACGGGCCATTTTCCCAATTTGCCGCGGGTGGTTCAGCAACCAAGCTACGGCGGAGTTATCAGTATGCAATTCAAAAACATTTGACTCAAGATACTGCCTAAACTTTTCAGTGGAGAAAATTATTGCCAATACTTCTAGTTTATGTGTTCTTCTTGTCTGGCTGGGTATAATGTGGTGGGGATCTCCAGGCAAACCGGAGCCTAGCTGAGGGAAGAAGTGCTTTCTGGATTCCAGTAGTGTAAACTGCTGATGAACTGGAGGGTGCCTTGATACCAGTTAGGGAGTAAAAGATAACATCTTCAGACGGGGGAATCAACCCCTCACTCATAGGGTCCAGCCCACTTGGTGATAAGTGTGTGATGCTGGGCTGGAGCTGTCGGGCATCTGGCCCGTCCACCGATCCATCGGATGGCTGTTTTCAGTTCAAAAAATGGATCGGCGAGAGCAACCGAAAGACCCTGCAGCCAATTATAAGGACTTGTTTTTAGGTTAAGTTAGAATCAAGCAATTTTATCAATCCTTAGGTTAAGTTAGTTGTAAGTCCATAGGTGGTGATATTGTGGTTAGTAAGTGGAGCGAAATCTCTGGTAGGGCGCCTCCCCAGGCGGCGTGGAGGGGGATGTCCATCCCCACTGAGGCTCTCGCCGATCTGAGGACTATCAGATCCAGAGCGCGGTGGGACACCCAGCGGGGCAGGGTACCGGGGGCGTAATATACCCGGGGCGTACCAACTACTAGGTTAGGTATAGAAAAGAAGGACAAATAGGACTTCTAGATTTATGTGTATATTTTAAATTTATTGTTGTATTTAAAAAAGAACGTAGCTAAAAGATGTAATGTAAATTCAAGATGTAGACCTAGGTCCCGAGCTACATGCTAGGAATCGGGATGAATAGAGTAAATAAAAAAAAACACATTCGCAAGTTCATATGTAGGATAGTTTAGTTCAAGTTGATGGAGCGTCCGGCTGGCATATGCCACCGGTAGGATCTCCCCTTCAGTTTCCTGTGCCAACATAGCTCCCAGCACTGACGATGATGCGTCGGTTTGGAGAATAAACCTTTTTCGAAAGTCGGCCATTTTCAAAATATGCACTTCAACCAATGCCTGTTTTAACGTCTGAAACGCCTGCTTGGCATCATTCAACCATAAGAAGGTGGTTTTTGTCTTCCTAAGCTTGTAAAGGGGTTCCGCTAAAGACGACAAGTTTGGTATGAATCGGCCAAAAAAAGCTATCATACCCAAAAATCTAGACAGTTTCTTTTGAGTGCTGGGCACAGGGAATTCTCTAATCGCCCGGGTTTTCTCGGGATTTATTTCTATTCCCTTATGGGAAACAATGTGACCTAAATACTCTATCTGAGAGACCGCTATTTGCATTTTATGGGGGTTTATCGTGAGTTTGGCCTTCCTCAACCTGGTGAACACCTCTCTCAAGTGCTCTGCATGTCCCGTTAAGTTTTCGGAATATATGACGAGGTCGTCAAGATAGTTATAGACGAATTTGAGCTGTACGTCCACAAAAATGTGATTCAATAATCTAGTCAAACAAACGCTCGGGTGGACTCTGAACGACTTCAAATCTTCATTAAGGGCATTCCAACGTTTAACCTAGTTTGAATTCGTCGTGGATAGTACATCACAAGAGCTTTCACTTTCCGAAACGACCCAGTACCGAGCCTTGCTGATGCTAAGACATCTGCCAACCACATATGTGAAGGGACGTACAAAAATTAAGGGATATGTGGCGTGCAGCATCCAGTAGCGCAGCCACGTTTTAGCCAGGATCCACCGTTGGTGCTTCAGTTTCACCCTCAAACTGCTCAGTTTACAAAGATGGCTGTCCTGCCTCTGGGTGGAGTTCAAAGGTACCCCTAACACAGTGTTTGCCGACACCACACTATGTGCCATGGCAGGCTACTCGCCCGGAAGAGAGACCAACCTCTTCCAGAGGTTTTAGAAACCACTAGAGAACAAACTCGGAGAGATGGTGGCCATGATAATAATGATCTCTTGGGAACACCAATAGGAGAGTCCTTCAGCAATCAGACTAGGTTGTGATAGTAAAACTATGTTCCACGNGAGTCCTTCAGCAATCAGACTAGGTTGTGATAGTAAAACTATGTTCCACGAACTTCTCCCAGGTGTTCAACAACATGGACCAGTGTAGGCTTCATTTTTTTGTGTTTAATCTACTCAAGTACATCCCCCAAGGACGTCTTCTGGGTGTCCTCTTCGTTAAACCCGACCAGCCACATCTTCCGGGAAGTGACATCCCAGCTCCAAGTCTCTGAGCTCGCATATGCGGGAATGGTCCACCTGCTGGCATCACCTGAAGATTTGTATCTTAAACTGTAACCCTGTTTGCTTGTATGTCAATTTGGTTTGTGAATAAAGGACATTGTACCACTGCCTTCTGCCAGCGGATGTCCTCCCAGAACTTCCATCCTTGGTTCCGCCGTGCTCGCGAGTAAATAAGCAAGGTGATGGGGGTTTTGGGACACAGTCGTGAAATTTATCTCTACAGCGAGGTTATGAGCTTACAATGGCTTTTTGCAACGCTTCAAAGGAAATTTCTGACATGAACCATTAATTATTCATCTCCTAGACAGTGGTGATAGCAAAGGGTTTGCCTATAACTACCCACAATAATGTAAATACTCTGTATTGAATTAATGTATAAATAAACTGCAAAGATTAATTTACGGATCTACATGTTTCACAACGGGAATTTACTTGCGGAATCAGAATATGCCTAGCAAGATATCATGTCCTTTCAAATAAGAACGTGTAATATTTGAAAAAAAAAATCTCTACCTACCTTATTTTTGGATATTCCAATTCTTAATGATCAGAAAAATGACCGTGGGGGACTGCCATCATACAATTTCAAGTAAGCCCAAAAGAGGTCACCATGTGATTGCTAAACCAGGGAAGCTATTTAATATTTTTCTTTTTCTTTAAAGGGTTTGTTTTAAGCCCTCTTACAAGATGAAGATGATGATGATGATGATGATAATAATAACTCGGGGTTTAGATCTAGTGTTTAGTTGTTTAATAGTAATGTAAACTTAAATATTGTAATCCTATTGTATGAATTTAAGTTCAGAAAGCTTCTTACATGATCAGGATGGTCTTTAAAGGGGCACTTTTGAAGATCAATAATAAAGCAAAAATCGAATTGTACAGTAATTAAGTTAATTCAAAATGTTAGGTGATATGGATACAGCTTGGGAAGAAAGTGCTTGGGCATTTTGTAAACAAGAAAAGAAGAGAAGGTGGCTGAAGAAATTGTACATTGAAAGACTTGAACATTTACATTCAATTTAACAACTAATGTCCTCCCTTCAGTTTTATTAGATTTGGCACTCATTTTTTAGCTTTCACACACTTGTTGAGACTGGAGTGATTCTACCTTTAAATCTTGTATTGAAGTGAAATGATATTGCACAATAATACCAACATATTGACCAATATTTTACCATTGTACAATATAGGACTATTTCAAAAAGTTGTTGATTGATACAATATAATGAAGATCGTTAAATATATCCTCCAGACAATCAATAATATTGTGCAATATCATTGATTGTCTAGGGACTACTTTCCACTTTTCCTCAATATGCAGCTATCCAGACAATTATTTTGTTATTGTTGATATAATATTTAATGTTTTAATACTATATTATAATTGGGTACACCATTTGTGAGAGATGGCCCAGAATGCAGTTTGTGAGCTTATAAGAAAAACAAAACATTTTGAGCAGTGTGTTTAACTATGTTGAATCATGAACAAGGAACCTTAATAGCTGAGGGATATTGATTTAAAAATCTAAAACAAATTTTTGGACCTACCAAAGTATTTCACCTACATTTAACATTTCCTAGTAAGCGTCTTAATTTTTATCGACTTTCATTATTTTCCTCAGATTTTCTCTAAGCACTATTTGTAAAAGTACTTGGCAACTACAGTTGGGGTGGTAGGCCCCTATATTTATTTTCTCACATTCATTTCTACAGAAAAAAAATATTAAAAAAATCTTTTTTTTTATATGCTTCAAAAGTGACTCAGTCATAAGTTCTTTTTTATCACTTAATTTACAAAGTAAGTTAGAATTGTAGATATAAATAGTAGGCTAAACAAAATACAGCTCAGTCTTATAAACTTGAAACAAAACCCATTATTTAAAACATAAGCCACACATTCTAGTAACTTGGTAAAATCAAGAAAATAACTAAAACCATTATTTAAAATAAGCCACAAAAGCTCTTGTCTAAATGTTGTTGATACTGTAGCATTCATATGGCTACAAGCTAATGTTAGTCAACGAGTCATCAAAATATTACTTACCCAATATCACCATCCCGGCTACAGTCGAGAAAACATAAACACATCCAGCCCCTACTTCACCCAGTCAACGACTGCCTTTGTGAAACAAGAGTCCGGACACGCCCCGCTAGAGTTCGCTAGCATAGTGCCAACCGACGCCAACCCCAGAAGAAGAGAATTTTCTTTCTAGAATACACGAGTTCGGCTTCTAGAAAAATACAGATGTTTCCATGGTCACGCACGTTCCCCCCCCCCTCCCTTTGTGGATCCTGTCTCTTGTGTTCATGGAGTTTGCACCGTATAAAAGACCGCCCAGGAAACTATGGCGTCACTCTTAGGCCAGGTCTGGAAGCAGACGGACGAAGCTTAGGCTTCAAGGACTTGTTTAATAGAAAAGATGTAAGGAGAAATTCATTTTTGGCATAATATATTTTTCTTATAT
>CABFWB010001578.1:123335-144197 GCA_902151455.1 Timema bartmani
AAAAAAAAGTGATAAAATTTGAAGCTTGGACGTATGGAAATTGTCATCACAGACCTGGCCTTAAAACATGAGTGAAAGAAAATGACTGAGAACAGGACGAATCCTGCATATCTCTGTCGTAGTTCAATGGCGTGCTAAGTCAAAGTTCAAGGGTTCGATTACTATTTCCAGGTTTATTTTTCAACTAATTTAAATTTATTGAATTGTGGTCCTCTTCATATGGACAGTGCCATAATTAACAATGACATGCAACCTGTGTGTTGATATTCATTAAAAATAAGTTAAATAGAATAATTTAAGGGGGAATAAAACAGTAATATTGCAATTACTTCCCCTGGATTGAGTAAGTAATTTTTAATATCACTGTTTTTTTAATATTTTGGATTACAATACTAGTGGGAATGAATGAATCAGATAGTGGTGAAGTGTTTAGTGTAGAGTCTAAGGGAAGTTCTGGAAAAGATAAAGTTGAAAAAATGTTGTAAAGTTAACCCTGAGGTGATTGTGACAGTCAACATACCCCCAACCATTCTCTCGGCCCTTAATTTGAGGATTAACAAGCTCACAATGACATTCAATGAGAATCAACACGTTTAAAATAAGTAGAATATATAAGCTTGAATATTATTCTTGCAGTGATTTGATTGGGTAGTTGTAAAATAAAAGCGACTGAATTTTATGGTACTCGTCTACTTAACGGAAGATAAAGTTACACCCAATGAGGGAATTGCAGGCTTTATGGAAAAGCTTTATCTTCTATCGCTCTTTATCTCTGTTAACTGTTATCAAATCTTCTCACTTTCAGTTATGTTGAAGTTAGTGTGCTGGGGAAGAATGACTACACGAAAACAATAGAATGACAATGCTGTTCTCCAATAGTAGCCATGCAGTTTCTTCAGAGATGATATTCAGTGTAGTTTTAACTTTAATAAATTAATAATATTGTAATGAACATTCAATACAAAGGTGACATGAATAAAGGTTCTTTGATTAAATCTTTTTAATATTTTTTTTTTCCTGTTTTTTCCAGAACTTCAGGATCCTGCGCCGGCCTAAATTTTTCTTTATAAACAGTTATATAAAAATGAGGTGGCTCAATGGCTAAATAATTTTATAGTAAAGGAAATTGATAGAACTAAAAAAAAAGGAAAAATAAACTACTAAGAATAAATTTGATGAAGAAAGTTTTTCGCTGTTTTTTGCTAAAAGGAGTAACGGGAAATAACCAAGACTGGACTTAGATCTGTTACACAACCTTCACTTTGATTTTTCAATATTGTTTAATTCGTTATAACATTAACTTTAACTACCGTTGTTAAAACTTTGGGTGTTGACTTAACTTGTGTTTTTTAATTATTTTAAATATTTATTCACAGGGCTGTATTGTAAACTTGGGCATTATTTTTAATTTTTCGTTGTTAATAGTGTATTTCTTAAATTGTTTGTTCATAGACCTTTTAAACTTGTTGTCAATTGATGTTTTTTATTAACTAACTGTGTTGACAATGTTATTTTAATTCCTTTGATTTTATCTTTTTTAACTTATTTATAACATTACTTGGTGCTTATCTTGGGTTCTTATTTAAGTCCTAGCTACATTCATTATCACTCTTTACTGTTTTCTATTTAGAATGTTTTCTAAAATGGTATTAATAAATAATCAAATATACAATCACTCATTTAAAAAAGTTAAGTGACTAGCAAACAGGGCTATCTATGTTTACAATTCAAAAGTTATACAATAAAATGGCCAATATGTATTCCATTTCACACAAAATACAGTATAATTAGTGCATACATACAATGAGTTGTGCAAAGCATAGCTTGGGTGTTCACACTGAATCATCTTGTATAATTAATTGTAATGTGTGTATTTAGCTTTAAGGAAAACATTTTTATTTTTGAATTAAATAATATAATTTTATTGTTAAAGAAAGAAGAAAAGTAGGATATATTGACTGTGGAGATTATTCAGGCACGCTTCAAATAATCGAGATTATAATAGCTCATGATGATTAAACACCAATTCATTAATACTTAGTTGATTACGATTCTTCATTTAATATAATTTTAATACATTTGGTATAGAGCACTAGGCTAAATCATGGTTTAAATTAGGAAGGACAGCCAGCACACTTATCTTGGTGATACTGGAGTAGAAATTGTTTAGAAAGAACACTAAAAAACACACAAACACATTTTTAAGGACAAGCTGTCTGTGACAATGAAAGCTTGTCCTTAAAAATGTGTTTTTTAGTGTTCTATTTAAACAATTTCTACTCCAGTATCACCAAGATAAGTGTGCTGGCTATCCATCCTAGTCTAAACTATATTTTAATACACTAATTTGCAATGTTTAGTAAGGTTTTATTATACAACAATGCAGACTACTCACAAAAAAAGAGTGAATAAGAGTTATTTTTTACTTCAATTAACCAATAATAATTTACTAAGGCAGCAGTAATTGACAAATACTTATTCAATGATATACCTCTAGTTAAATCATTTTAAAGATGGCATTTACATAAGTTAAATTAAAACTAGACATTCCTAAAACCAATTTTCCACTTTCTTTTTTCATAGTTGAGAAAAAGTTAGAAAAAAAAAATACCAGCCAACTTGTCATTTGCCCAGGTATATTGATAGTTTAAAATAGAATTTACTTTATGTTATATATTTATAAAACATAACCTTTTTAATGATTCAATTTCATTAGCTTCTATTTTCTAATTTAATTTCAACTACTTCCATTTAACATAAACAAGAGGTAGTTGAAAAATATGTTTTAACATCACAGATACAATAGAAAAGCAAATACTTTCAAGTAAAATACTTATCAAAATGTGAGCTGTCACTCTGGATTCTTGAAGTTTGGATTGGGTGTTCGCCAACCTTTGGCTGTGGGTCCAAACTTGTATACAAGCCTTCGCCCCAAAACTGGTTGAAGAACTTTACTTTTATAATAATACCTGCCAACATTACAGCAAAACAATCCCCTTTGATTAAAAAAATGTGCTTACTCTTTCTAAGTAAAGATTATCTATCCATTTAATAGCTATAGGCTATGAGGTTCATCCTAGATAGCCAACAACAAATGTATCATGACTTCAAGGTCGATACAATTTTTAAGTTATGTTATTTATTTATTTAAAGTATTTAATGTGCACTTTACAGCTCATTATAAAATAGCAATCGTATGTATTTATATTTAGAAAAGTATTTTTCTATTCCTTCCTTCATAAATTGCAGCCATAAAATATTCATTTCAATAATATATGTATTATTTACGTGAGGAGAGAAGGTTTATTCAATGTTACATATTTTAAATGATTTTGCTATATATTTAGTAGGTTAATACTATATAAAAATCTGGGCTCTACTTTTTATCCATACAGCCTATTTTAATATTTATAACGATGAGCTAAATATAATAAAGGAAGATTTTAGAGGAAACATACCCACATAATAATTGAGGGAAAGTGGTAAATCATCTAGGAAAACCACCCTTAATACAGCCGGCCAGGAGTTGGTCAACAACAAACTAAACGAGAATGAGACCTAAGTCTGTGTGGTCACTGATGTGACTTACAACATAATACTTTTTTTTGTAAACCCACCTCATGGCACGACTTAGCTTCTCATAGTTCATTCTAGGGTTTTCCTTGATTGTCCCCCATAACTTGGCAACTCCCTCACTGTGAACAAAACGAAACATTCCCTGCTCGTAATCTTCCCAGCAAATGAGGCTAGGGCAGTATTCCCGGTTGAGTAGCAGGTCGCGGATAAACTCCCATAAGCGGCCACATTTCTTTTCTGCAAATATATGACAAGAGAAAATGTGTTATATGTTAATAATTGCAAAGCATTTTTTGTGCACCATGTTTTCCACCTATCTGGGCTATCTGCATATTTAAAACAATGGTAACAAGATGAGAAAGTAGAGTTTAGAAGAAATATACCCACATGTGTGTAAAGAGACTGAAAAACCATTTTAAGAAACAACCTCTTTCAGAACACCAGTCCAGGATTCGAACCCCAATTTTAATGGCAAAACAAACTAGATGTACTTGATATTTAGTCCAAATGTCCATCAATGAGGGTAACAAATTTGTCTCAAGTGTTCATAAATTTAAAATTTTCATACCTGGTTTTCTTTTACCACGCCCTCCTGGTGGTCTTCCTGGGCCAGGTCTCTTGGTGGGGCGCTGTTGTGGTGGTACCTGGCATGTCGGCTGCCCTCCTCCCTTTTGAGGATCACACACTGAGCAACAAGACAATACTTTGTGAAGAAATAATTCAACTGGCTTACATTTTCCAACAAAAAAAAAAGAGGTAAAAATCAAATCAAATAAAATGTAGGTTCTTGATTTTCCTATTGTTAATGGGATGTTTCAAGTCAAACATCCAATTTTCAATATTTTTTGACGCTGCTTGTTACTTATAATAAAATAACTACTCCGTGTTTGTAATAGTGATATCTATAAGTAAAACACTCCAAGTAAAGCTGAATTTAAATAAAATACCAAGACTCATATTTTATAATAAAATGTTTGATTCCCATTATAGTATCAAAATTATATCAAACCTAGCATAATATATTTCATTATCACTTCATAAAAAGTAATGCTTAACACTAGCATGTATTGCCAGTTTTTAAAGCTTGTCTCAAACTTATATTTAATCAAATTAAATGTGAAAATGAAGCTACGCTGCTGAAGCACAACCATAATATGTTTTATTAACACTTTGTGCAATTATTGATTAAATTACTAGAGCTCAGTCAAATGTATCAGGTTATGTAGTTCCCAATATGCTGATCAGTGTCATCAAGGTTGTTCAATGGGCTAAGGAAGACAAAAAGCCAAAAATACTCACTAGAGCCGAGTAGTTTTTCCTTGTTTGACTTCTCCTCTTTGACGGAGGCCTTGAATGGTGTAAGAGTCGTCAGTGTCGTGGGAGACTGAGGAGGAAACATGTTCAGAAAAGTTGGTACTGCAACAAGAGCAAGGTAACTATAATAATTTGGAGTTATGAGCCACATTAATACAAGGGTTATGTCGAAGTTAACTGAGTCATATCTTCATAAAATAAACTATTCAGTACAAATAATACTGTATGAAGAGATAGGAATGTTATGTATCTATATACAGTATGTGTACAGTCATCATAGTTGTGTGTACAGGATGTGCCCAGGCACACCCTAACAGCTAAAAATGTGTATTTTCATTTTTATTTAATTGTGTAACCATCTCAGAAGTATTTGCTTGTTTTGTAATGTAAAGATTGCCACATAAACAGTCAGGTGTCTGCAACATTTACTCCCAAACAAAAACAGCAATTATTCCAAGCAACATGCACAATGGGTTTAACTAGTCAATTGCCACGTAAGCTTATTACGGTACCTAATAAAACCATAATTATTGAGACACAAAAGAACCCAATTGCTGTTGACTGGTCAGGGACTAGACCATTAAGTGATAATAAACTCCCTCTTCATGGTAAATACAGCAGTGTTTTGTCTATCAAAGAGCTGAGAAATCTTAAGGTTAGGAAGCTCGACAGTTGTTGCAATTGCAGACTGTCTTAATGGCTAACGTCAGATTTTGTGTTAGGCCTACTAACGTAGAGAGTGAATACCAGTAGTAGAGTTGAGTGATATGTAGGAGCCGTGTACAAAAGTCACCATGCAATGGCGTGGATGAGCGCTAGTGGGCAAGTGGGCATCCTGGGTATCAACTCGGGTCCTTCTTACTCTATTGTAGTACAGGTTGCCGATACGACGGTCTCACTTATAACCCATCTCCCATTTACTATCACATTTTTTATACTTTTGTCAAATACTTTATCCAGTACTTTTTTTTTAATAAATTCCTTAAAAACCAGTCATGATTCATCTATCTAAATCACTCCTTACCCTTCCCCTGCGACCATCCTTACAAGAAGCGCCCGAAGGGAAAGCAGCCAGCGATAATTGCATGATATGAGTTTCAAAATCCAGATTTTATGTAAAACACTGAATTGAGTAGCATAGAATGTTCATGATTAAATCTGCTTTGGTCAGTTTTGATTAGCTCATGTTTCTCTAGTTGATGATTAAAATAAACATATAGAATTTGTTGAAATTTATTTTATTTTGTTTGACGAATACAACTAGTATTTTAAAATCTTAACTCCCCCTTCCTCCTCCAACCACCAGAATTTACTCCATTTAACTATTTAACTAAGGTAGAAATTTCGTATTATGCACACCATAATGAACTCTGCTGTGCAAGTCTATGACTATACTATCAGTCTTATGACAAGGATGCTAGTTAACAAAGTTTTGTTAAGTGTAGATGGTCATACTAAGTGACTACTGCCAAGAGACAGCGATTGTGGATCATTTATAGAAATGTGTGGCTTGGCGTAAGCATACTGCTCGACAAATTTTTGTAATGGCAGTCAGGCCTATAAGCATGGGTATACCCAAGTTACAAAAACCAGTCATCAAGAACTTTTCCAAAACACTTTTAATCTTGTAAAAATCAAAATACCTTTGTTTGCTAGGTATTATTTAGTAGCTATTTTTATAGTAGATTGAAAACATCTCAGCTCAAACAAGGCATTTTTATTTTATTAAATAGAAAGTAGATTTTGAAATTAAAAACTTTTATATTACCATGTAGTTACCAGCTTATTAGTGAAATTAAGCAGATTCTAACTAAAAATTGTTTTAAATAATTTTTTCGGCAGGCTTGTTCGGAATTGACAAATTTTGAAGCCATAAAATAAAATATTATTTAACAAGACCAAATACTACTATCCCCAGAGGTTTTATCATCTAGGGCAGGAATATACTGTAGTAAAATTGATGTTTTTAGCTGAGAAACAGAAAGTTTTGACTTGTGTTGGAAAAATACATGTAAGCTTCAAAAGATTTTCATGTTTAATTGTTTACTTACATCTGCTAAATTATATTGACAAATCAAAGATAAGATTGTATATTTTAGTATGAAAATTAGTTTAGTATGTAATTAAACATGTTTAAAATTTAAATTATTACTTGCATAGCTTGACCAAAAATTAACCAATTATGATGTGGCCCCCTTCTAGGCTTGTAGATTCAATTGTGGCCCTTGGGCACTTTTAAGTTGGAAACCTCTGATTTAAGATTGAGGTTTGAATCCTGATCAGGTATACTGAGGGTGTTTTCTCTTAAATGATTTCCCACTCTGCCTCTATCAAATAGAGATAAATTTACTCTAAATGATTTCTTCATCCTTAGGTTCACCCTATTAGTGGAAATGTCCGGATATCCCGAAATGTAGCCTTTTAATATGGAGTGCACAAAAAAACTGTACAATGTACACATATTAGTTTGAATTCACAAAGTATTTGTGCATCCTTCCCATTAACTATAGCAGCTTAGCAAGTATTTTGGGCAATAGGCCTATAGTCAGTGGCGGCTCGTCACTTTAGAAGCTGGAGGGCGCAGCCTGTTTAGTTAATAAATTATTTCTAAATAATATATTTAAAGGAAGACACAAATTTCGGAGTATGTTTTGCTAAATATTCATTTAGTTAAACTCAAAAATTAATATCACAAACAACATGCAAAGATAAAAAAAATAAACTCACCCCAAAGAACGTAGATGTGTTGTAGAAACTGCAGCTGTGTAATGTGCATAAATATATATGTATGTATGTTCAATGTCCTCACAATCTCACAACATTAATATGTAGGATACACAATATTTACATTATTTACACTTGCGAGAAATGACTTAGAACGCAATAAACAAAGAAATTATTTATATACGAAGTCCATACGCCTCTCCTTTAAGTTAATGAACTTTTCCATAACTCTGTCGTCAAAGTCCTTCATTTGTGTGATAAGTTCCTTGTTTATGGCTACCATCGCTAGAGCATTAAGTCTGTCATTTGTTGTTGTATTCCTTAAGAAAGTCTTTATTCTTTTCAGTGTAGAAAAGCAACGTTCAGGTTCAGCAGACGTCATTGGGGTCGTTATGATAATTTTTAGAAGCTTCGTCACCTCACTGAAAACTGAAATAATGTTATTTTTCTCCATGAAGTTCAATAGTTGTATTGCTCCTTTAATGTCAAAGTCCTGTCGTCTGTATAAAAGTCCCAATTCAGACCGGAGTTTTTCTTTTTCTAAGAATGGGTAGTGTTGGATTACTCGCGTGAGTTTTTCTTCCGGAAAGCAAGTAGAAAATTGGGGAAATGACTCATTACATAACAAAGAAGCTGCCTCCAAATGACCAGTAAAAGCGAATCTGTCTTTTACATTAGTTGTAATAACATCACACACTTCTTTAGCATCCCCCACTCTGGTGCTACATTCAACATTACTTTTCCTTTTTCTTGGTTGTTCAGGGAACTCTTCATTTATTTGCTTCTCTATTTCATTAACTTGCCCCCTTTCTTTCTGTATCTCATTTTCAAAAATGCAAATGTCATTTTGCCACATTACACTGTCCCTGTTCCTGGTTTGTAGTTGTTGGTACAATATATCCACGTGAGGTAAAATTTTGTGGAAAAGAGTTAGCCAGAACATGAAATTTGGGTCCTGAAAAGCTCTTCTGTGGCTACTCGCCTCGTTAACAGTAAGTTTGTTTGTGCACTTTTCCTCAAGAACTTCGAAACATTCCTTCAACTTATCTCTATTTTCGTACACAACGTTAACAGTTCGAATGTTGTAGTTCCATCTTGTTGTAGCAACTCTGGGTAGTCTGACTTGTACTACTTGCTCCAAAACGTCAGATCGTAGAGATGAGTGCGAAAAAAATGCGGGAATGGCAGAAAGGTTTGAGAAAAAAACTCGAACTTTGCTGTTTGCACTGGTTGCTTTTTCCAATATCAAATTTAGCTGATGAGCGTAACAATGTACAAAATAGGCAAATGGGTATGTTTCTCTAATCTTGGCCTGTACACCCCCAACAGAGCCACTCATAACATTAGCACCATCATATGTCTGTGCTATTAATCTTCCTTTTGAAGTGTCTAGAAGAGGTTTGATGTGGTCCATTATGCATTTTGCTAAGCTGCCTGCACATCTTCCTTCAGGAATAAGAAACCCCCAAAACCTCTCACAAGCCAACCCCTCAAACACATACCTAAAAACTAATACCATCTGACAATGGTTCGTTACATCAGTTGTCTCATCACATTCGATGGCTACAAATTCAGAATCGCGTATCTGCTTTACTATTTCCTCCCTACAGACATTAAGCATGCAGTCCAGTATGTCATTTTGTATTATTTTCGATGTTCCTTTGAATACAGTGGCTGATTCTAAATGGTCTTTCATTGTAGAATCCAGCTCAGCAGTATAATTAATTAAACCTCTGTAGACACCAGGATTTGTAGATGATGCTGATTCATCATGACCTCTGAGAGGTAATTCAAAAACACCACAGAATTTAACACATGAAATCAACCTTTTTAATATGTGCCTATTTTTGTCAACGTTAGTATTGTGTTTTTTAACGTTTTCTCTGTATTGTGAGTCTAGACTAGACGATATGTTTACTTTGCCTAGCAAAGAAAGATCAACGACACTATTCATGTGATTCACAGATATTTCATGTTTCTTAATTTTTTCTGTTAAATGTTTTATATCATTGACGCCCTTTACTATCCACAAGCATTCACCACTCTTTCTGGGAGAAAACAAAATACACGGAAAACAGTACAAAGATTTGTCCACATCACAGCCGCAAATCCAGCCATTTTTTTGGTATGCATCTTTGGACTTGAGCTGTCTTCTAAAAACTCGATTTTCATTTTTCTTTTTTTCACTTTGTTCCATACAAAATTCAGGACATGGCCTACCTAATGATTTCAATTCTCTTTTTTGATCAAGAGTTAATCTTGCAATATTCGTTGTCTTAAGCGCCTGAATTGAACTATTCATATTAAGCCTAGTTACAAAAAATATTAAAACATATAACTCAAATAAACATTATCCTAAAATAACCCTACATAATATTATTATAAACACACACGCCACACACAGCCTCAAGATGCAGGAGCACGCAGGATGACTGACAACAACTATTGCTGGTTCACGCTATACACATTTCACAAGCTTTCAACCTTAGGGCGCGTAAGGGAGTGCGCCTTCAAAAGAAGAATAAGCAATGCTAGCTAGCTAGCTATAGCAGGGTGGGGACAATGGGTTAAGGGGAGGGAAGGTTTGGTTTCACAATGTCAGGCGCTGACCACCTCGCGCCCGACCGCATGCCATTTTAAAAACATTGCGTGCTATTACTTAAACCAAAAACATTTTTTTCTTGAAACTATTATGGCAAGATAAAATTGTCGTGAGAGTGCGAATAATAACGTTAAAAGAACTGGGGATTCGTGGGGATGGGGGGCGCGCGCCTGCGCCTTAGGGACGAGCCGCCCCTGCCTATAGTTAGGATAAAGATAAGTTAAAGTAAAGCTTTCACTACTTCCACTGTCAAAAAATAGACTAAGAAATCTACTTTTTACTAAAGTTAAGTTTATCCTAAATGGCCAGTTCTATAAAGTTATATTGTAACGTAAATAAAACTGGTATCTATGTGAATTTCATCTACTAACGTTAACTTATACCCTTATTTAAGAAATATATTTGTAAAATGATATATTTTAATTTACTGATGCCATATGATTAGCTTGAAAATTCCAAATCAATTTAAACTACCACTAGCCATAAACATCCACTGCAAAGTGACATTCTAGTCAAGTCTTCTGACCTCCCCTGACAAACAAAAAGTTTATCACTACTACGTTAGGAAGAAACTAGGCCAGCTAATGAACTTAAATTTAGTGAAACAACACAGCATATAGCAATCATCTGTTTCAAAGATATTCCTCTCTATTTCCATTGTCTGAATTTAGATATACATCTATAAAATTATGCTAGAATGGCCACACACTACCAAAATAAAAAGATATAAACTCACATGTCTGGACAGAATATGACTAAGTTCTTGGTAGAGTAAACTTCCATACACTGGATCTAAGTCTATGAATTGTTTCTCTGATAGCTCTTTAAAAGAACTTCCCCTCATGGAAAAATTCTTCATTTTCACATTTTCATATTCGATGCCTTGAGTTTTGCAAACAGAAATTATCCAGTTCATAATGTCTTCAGAATTCCAATCTTTTGGTAATTTTTCTTTCCACAGATTCCATTTATTTTCAGAGCTGGATTCCGAAAAAACTATAAATAAAAACAATAATGAGTACCGGCACCATATTTATAAAATAACGTTTGAAAGTACATCAGACTATTAACAAATTAAAAAATATTCAAAGATCAATATGTAAAGATACAAGACAGTGAGACAAAAGATTAAATATATTAATGGAAGAAAATTATATGACTATACTATATTTAAGTTAAATTGAAACCCTTTTAGAAAAATAATTAGAATAAGCTAAAACTAGATTTATTTCAAGTAAAAAAGTTTTTTCACATTGAATAAGCTTGAGTAATACTGACTTTTAAGCATGAGCAACTCAATTGGTGGGGATAGTGGGGTGTAAGTCCTCAGCCAGGATAAAAAAACATGCGCGCATGCATGCATGCACGTACGCATGTACAAACACACACACACACACTAGCACAAGGGTGCTGGAATTTGTGAGTTAAGCTGGAAGTAAAGTAAACCATTTATAGTTTACCATCAAGAGCCAGCGACTTGTTGAAAGCAGTTGTTTCAATCCGCAACTCAGAAATGTGTTGGAAACCATCATTTTCAAGTTGAATGGATTGATGATTATTGTTATTATTATTTGAAGAAATGAAGTATTCTACAAATAGGTTAGGCTCATAGTTATTGTTCCAGCTTGGCATCTCAAACTTCTGGAAAAAACAAAGCAAAATACAATTTTTTGAAATGAGACTTGAAAAATGTACATGGATTCTTAAAGAGGCCAATACTTTTTTGATAAAAGCAAATTACCATACACAAAAAAGTAATTAAAAGTGTAAAACCAAGGTATTATTCTACTATATTATAAAAACTTCTCTAGTACAAGAAATTAATGTGATTAAAGTGTATTTATAAATACAGTGAAATCTCCTTTAGCCCTTTTGGTCTTGACACCTCATACTAACAGATTATTTTTTATAGCAGACAGTTTAAATTTACCCAGCAAAATAACATAGGCTCTTAGCGTACGGCCAGACTGGGCGAGCGAGCGACTAAAATATTAAATTGAACACATTGGTTGTAATAAGAGGTGGCCAGACTGGAGCCCGCGTGCTCGAGCCGGAACAGACTAGTTGATAAACACTGGGCAATATTATTGTATGTTGGGTCAAGTAATCATTCTGCATTAAATATTTCACAAAATGATGTAGTTAATATCTACATTACAAGTTCATATAGGCCTAGATTATATAACGAACACTTCTTAATAACTCATTTTTTTAAATCTCGTAATGTGTCTGCTATTAAGAGATTTCACTGAATAATTTTTTCAGAAAAATGTTATTGAGGTGTGTAGGGAAAACTATATTTGGTGGAAAGAATATTACTTTTAATTTTGAGCATGTTTCTCATACAAAAATTCTAAAACTCCAAATTTTTACCCCAAATAACTACCACACAATACTTTATCCCATGCTTGTTTCAAATTCCCCCCCCCCTGAGATATTGAGGCCTGAACTAAATATTTGCAAATGTGAGTGAGTGTCAATGTTTAGTACTTAATAAAAATAAGAGAGGGAAGTTTCTAAGTCATGAGATTTAATAGACTAAGACTTTGGAAGTATGTTAAAGATTGCGAAAATTTTAATATGTAGATTCATACCTTTTAATATTCCTTTTAAAAGGCTTAAAAACTGCATTTTTAACAAAACCAATGCTGAATTTCAGACTAAATTTCAGCCATTTAGGCTGCATTTAGAAAAAAACTTACAATTACATTAAATGTAGTCACTTTAAGAGCAGAAAACTAATTTCAGTTCCAAGTCTCTAAATCTTTTAGTTCCCAAAATATTGAAGTTTTTATGAAGATCAAAATAAGTCAAATTTAGTGTTGGCCATGTTGTAAAATATGGCCATACCATATAAACAGGTTGCAAATTAAATTGCTTTTAATTAATTATTGTATTCAGAATTCAAGCACAAAATGTAAACTGGTAGGAGTAAGACTATTTTAAAATTTTGAATAATTGTTTGTTCCAACTAAGAATTAAAGATATAATTTTACCACAGACAAACAACTATGTAATAAGTAACCATCTCCAGATTCTGGAAAACAAGTAAGGTCTATATTCTAAAAATGACACGCTTCGGAACGGGGGGGGGTTTATCAATTTTGTTTATTTAACCATCTATATCCAACATATTTTTTTTAATCACATAAATTAAATGTGATGACGTTGATTATACATAATCACATCGGTCCCTTACGAGGTGGACAAGAAACTGTGCATACAACTCAAAAAACAACAACTCTATACTTAATCCCCACTCACTTTTCCCATACTTACTTAGCCTTACACACTCCCTTCGCTTCACCAACATCCATATACCAAGTCATGCTATTTTATTCTTAAGATTACTAATGTTTTATCTTTTTCACATATTCATATCTACAACAATTAGCCACGTCTTGCATGGCCTACCACTTCCTTTGAAACACACAATCTATATTCATATACAGGTATTTGCTTTGTCACTCGATCCACACTCAGCCTCTCAATGTGGCCAAACCAACGTAAGAGGCTTCTTTTACATTGACCTATTGGATTCCCTTTCAAACCACACTCCCTCAGCACCCATTTGACTGTCCATACAAGTTTTTCCACACACATTTCTTAGGTATCTCATTCCAACCAAATTCACCTTCCCCTTGTGTTTATCCTGACAAAACTACGCTTCACATCCATAAAACAATGTTGGCGTTAACACACTTTTATATACAGCCACCTTTGCCTCTTTTGATACTACTTCATTCTTTGCAATAGTCCACATACATTCAACTACTCTCTGCATTCTCTCACAGCACTCTTCACATTTAAATTGTCCATTTGTACACCAACAACGTCCTCACAAGAATCAATATATTAAATCACTGTGGAGACATAACACAACCATGTCTAACACCCTGTTCAATGTCAAACTATTCGCTCAAAGCTTCATCCACCCTAACCCATACTTTATTTCCATCATACATCGCCATTATTGCATTTACTAACAATACATCCAAACTATATTCTCTCAGAACATTCTATAACATAGTCCTGTCCACACCATCATGTATGATACACTTTCTCCAGAGAAACAAATGCACAACACACCTTTTTCCTTACATTTCTCAATCGGTTTTACATTGAGAGCTTTAATCAAATATTACAAAAATGTAATAAGGGTCAATAATAGTTTTATTAATATACTTAGATATCACTAATATCGACCATCTTAATCAATCAAAAGAATACTTTGCCTTGTGGACTTAAACCAACACATTTATATTTCCATGCTATTAATATTAAATTACAATAATTATGAAAATAAATACTGTCAAATTGTTTTAATTTAAATCATGGATGGGACCTCAAATCCCTCAAATCCTTAAGGATATTCAAGATTTGAGAAAATTTCAGATTTGAGACTGACTCATATCCTTAAAAAAATAATTTTTTTTCAAGTGAAATTTGTATTATAGGTCTAATACTGCTTCAAAACCATTTATAATTATAGGATGAACTTAACAACCAGGCCCCAGAGCAGTAGTTTAACACTTAGCTGAATGTATGCATGTCAAATAATGAAAGGAACATAATTATGTAAGAATGTTAACATTTAGTTAGGTACGGTTTTTATTTTATATTATTCCAACATATTTCTATTTCCTCTTATGTTAATAATTATTTTCAAGATTCTGATTCTGATTCAAGACTCGATGGTAAATTTGAAATTCGAATTTGAGATACAGATTCGTAAAATAGTGGATTTAACTCATTTCTAATCTAAATTTTTCCATCGGGTTCTAAGCTTAATCAGAGTTTAATGAGGTGAATGAGATTTTTAACACATTGGAGAATAAATTGCTTTACTCGTGTGAAATTTTTCTGTTAAATATTGTCAGTTTCAAAATAAGAGTTCATTTTGAAAACAAAAAGGGGGGTGGGAAAGGGTAGTAGGGGCCTATGCAATTTTGATATAGGCTACTACATAAAAAAGAGTAAACTTACATGTAGCCCTACTCTTTTATGAGTATGGCTGGTAGCCCGAGTAATAGTCCTTCTGTTATCGTTCTAACCCAAATGACAGGTGTAGTGTTGTGCTTGGGCATACATAAGGGAGATTCCAAAATCAACCTCTGATTGGCTGGTAAAAAAGTAAAAAATACAGAACTCATACTTTGGCAACAGCTTTTGCAATCCCTCATCAAGGAAAGGTGCTGCCAGGGTATCCAACCAGTGGTTTACTTCATTCATTAACTCCCTTTTTTGTTTCAAAACGCTGGGTAGCCAGCCAGAACAAGTTATCTTGCTGAATAAATGGTAATCACTGGGCACCAAGTCCAGGCTGTAAGGGACGGTGGTTGAAAATCTCCCAGTTGAACTGTTCAAATAAGGCCTTTGTGCGAGACGCAGAGTGGGGCCAAGCGTTTTTGTGCAGGAGAACAAAGCCTATGGTGAACATTCCATGACTTTTGTTTTGGATCAACCTTTGAAGCTTCTTCAGTGTTTCACAATAAACTTCTAAAGTTATTGTTGTCCCTGGTGCTATGAATTTTGTCAACAAAATTTCCTTGCGATCCCAGAACACTGTAGCCATAACTTTTCAGTTCAAAAATGTTTGAGTTCCTTGGGCTTGTTTGAGGAATAAGTGTGTGTCCACTGATTGGACTGTTCCTTCATTATAGTATACACAAAGTGAATCCATGTCTCGTCCCCAGTCATAATTCTGTTGAGAAATTAATTCTCCTCTTCCTGGTAGTGCAGAAGGAACGTCAAAGCCAAGCCCATTCTTTGAGCTATGTGAATATCAGTCAGTTGTATTGATAGGGCCTACTCATTTTGCAAAGAAATTGTGGTAAATCAATCTTTGTGTGACAATTCAAAACAAGCTAGTCTTCAGAATTTGAGGAAATTCTCTAGAAAGATCTGAAATTGTGAAACTTTTTCACGCACAGCTTGGTCAACTTTTTGAACAAGTTTATCAGTCACAGTTGAGTGTCATTCTTGGCACTAAGCCCATCCCTAGATTTCCTGCACCAATCACTCACAGAACTGTCACTCATAACGTTATCAGTGTACATAACACAGTCAACAATTAATCCCGGTGGAGCTGTCCTTCTACTTGCAGAAAATAAATTAAATAACGGAGCTCCCAACTAGTGGGAGGGGCAATGACAGGGTCCATGATTACTCGGTTACTACTCGTGAACAAATTAATGCCGGCGTTCAGCGAGATAGCACTACTAATTGCTACAGGGGATTCGCCATTTCTCTAAGGCAACCAGTTTATTTTTACTAGCCAATTGAGGGTCGATTTTGAAATACCCCTCATTTAAACATGGAGTGGATTGTTATCATTTAAGGTCTACCTAACATATTTATGAGTTTCAGTAGTTAAAGTACACAGCTATTAGGCATGCACCATTCTCCTGAATATCCGCAGTGAAGTGTACTGATGCACTTCTTATAGCGCACTTAGCTAATGGGTGTATATAATTTGCCCTTTGACATGAACTTTAGTTTAAAAGAGTAATTTAAATGGAATGAATATACATAGCCTAAACTGTTAAACAAAAGTGATTTTCCTGTGTTCATTCACATTGTGATAGTTGACTTGATTTATTTCTGTAGGGTGAGAATATATTTTTAAAGGAAATAGGCTACATTTTTAGTTTTTAAATTATGTAAGTGGGAATGAAGTAGCTCCAAGTGTTATGTATGTCTGAAAAGTACCGGTACGTGGACCCTATACACTCAAGTGCACAGTAATTGTGGTGAATTTAAGTGTGTATGGCGCAGACTAATCAGGCAGTCTTTGTGAAATAAGGATGACTTTTCAATTTCTCTTTCAATTTCACTTTCTCAACATTACTAAGCGGTGCATTTCCTTTCATAAAAATAATTGTTATCATTATTTAAATTTGAAGACTACTAAAACAAATCTATTGCAAAAATATAAGCCCGTTACAGAAATGAACAAGCCAAAAATTACATTTGTGAGCATCTCTCAAAATCCCCCCATTGGATGGTTGTAGACTTAACTTTCCAAGGCATTGTTTCCATTTCTTTTCAAATCTGTAAAGTGTTTTAACTTTGAAGATAAGTAGTTTACACCAAGTGGACCCATCCTTACCTCCGAGATGAAGTTAGATGGATTATAGCTATCACACATCAACGGCATTTCGCCTGAAACATAAAATCATGGCCCTGTTGTAAGTTTCATACACATAGGTTATGTATAGTTTGTTTGCTAAATTGGTTGTGTCAACATGACATTAGCCAAATTTTACCCTAAGTTACTTTTATTTTTCAGACATATACTGACATTGTAAATATCAATGCGGTATTCTAAGTTAGTTAATAATTAGAATGGTTTCTTTTTCACCATTCTCCAGGTTTTAGTTCATATCTCAAGTCAAGTAGTCCTATAGCAATTAGCTACAGAGGATTGAGAGGAACTTGAAACTTTGACGTTGGCAATTGGCATTAGAGTCTTTAAAGATGTGTCATTCGCGACTATTGTTTAAATTGAACGGCTCCTCTAGGTGAACGAGTCGAACTAGTTCAGCTTATTGATATGAACTAGTTCGATTTGAACGAAACAAGACAATCGGGAGACCTCGTTTTTCGGCCGACTTCGGTCGTAGAAATAAAAGAAGTTTTTTTCCCCTCCCTGTTCAGCAAACCTACCGTCTCTGCATCTCCCCTCATTTCAATAAAGCCAAACCATAATCAACATATCCTCACAGGTAAGAGTGGTCATTAGGATAAAGGCTACAATAAATAATACAAATGCATCCTTAGAGACTTAAATATTTTAAAACTATCACTACCCGCTTGTTAACTTTACCTGTGCTAGCCGCGTGGTCTAAGGCATCGCACCGCAACCTACGGGCTGAATCCGGGGCGCCGACTGATAGGCCTGGTTTGACGTAGACGGTTGGTTAATGTTTGAATTTACTTCTATATCTGTAATATCTACATCAGCGACAATTTTCTGACTAAGTTTAATGTGAATCAGTGGCGCAGGAACTAGAGGGTACGGGGGTAAATTTTACCCCCCCAAAAATTGAGGGGTGTAAAAAGTCTCATTTTTACCCCCCAAAATAATATAGTAAAACTTTTAGATAATGTAAACATCTTATTGAGGCAAGATACAATGTTCACATTATGTTAACATAATAAAAATAAAATGTGCTTGGAGCATACAGTGAAGAGATTTTTAAAACTCTGATATTGATACCAGCTACATCAGCTAATGAAGAAAGAAGTTTTTCAATGCTTGGATGCATTAAAAACTATCTTCGCTCCACGATGAGGCAATGTAGACTAAATCACCTGAGAGGCTCAACAAAATTGAAATTGCAAAACTGGTTAGTGGTTTTATAGCTAGTAACAAATATACGACAATGATGTTTGGAAATCTACTTGAATTTTTAGTGTTTCATAATTTTTAGTTGAGCTCCATCAGATAACATTTTTCTTAATATGTTTTGTGTGTATTAATTCTAATGTTTGGAATGACTAAAATAAATGAGAAAAATGCGCAGTGGGACCATTAAATACAGGTATCCCTCGTTATACGTGATATCACTTTATGCGTTTTCGCTATAACACGATTCAAAGAAATAGAAAAATAGTGCATGGTCAGCTGGAATTTCGCAGTCATCCTGTGCTGTGGTGGTGGTGTGACCTTGTGTACACACATTACAGTGAAAGCATTGATCTTTACTGTACAGTTTGGTGTTAGGGGGGTAGTAATGACAACATTGGATATACATGGGTAGAAGTTAAACAGTCCTGTATGAAGGGAGTTTGGAAAAATGTTCGGCCTGAAGTTTCTGATTCCCATGATTTTGATCCTGACCACGAGCTTTCCAATTCCTAGCAAGATGTTGGATTTGAGGATATAGATCAGGCAAATTTGGATCAATTGTTCCAATCCTACTCAACAGAACTCACCAATGAAGATCTTCTAGAAATGGAGAATGGCACAAAGAATGAAGAGGAAGAGCCTGATGTTGAGCCTATCAAACAACTTTCAACAAAACAATCTGCAATTAGAATAATTGAAGAGAATGACCCTAACATGGATAGAAGCACCAAAGTTACCAGAGAGATCCGGAGTTCTTTGGCTTGCACAAATAACTCTATTGAGAGAGGGAAAATGCTGCCCTTCAGTTGAGTCTTACCATTTCATCAAAGAAATTGAAAATTGTCAGTCTAAAGACCCAGGGCCTTCACAACAGCAAAACAACAATTTTTACCGGAAGTGGAAAAGGTCATCCCCTCAGGCGCATCTTCGGAACCGCTGAGGCTATGGGATCCATCTTCGGGTGGGAGATATCCCCTAAGACCTTACCCGAAAAAAATTATACTCCCAACCACCTCCAGCCCTCCTCCTNATATATACTATTCATGATGTAAGGATGTAGAGAATGTCGAAAAAAATATACATTTAGAAGAGTAATCTTATTTAGGTTAGAATTAGTTGCTAGCGCTGAGAAAAGTTTTTCTAAGTTTAAACTTATATAAAACCTACTTTCAAAGCCCCGTGCTTCAAGAAAGATTAAGCGGACTTGAAACCCTCTATTGAATCTAAAATAGTCCAATAATTAGAGCTTAAATAATTAGTAAAACAGTTTGAAGTTGTTCGGTTCGCCATTCTGCTCGCTGGCGTGTACGTGGCTTATAGTGTGAGCCCACAAGCGAACTATACCGACCGACCGACCGACCGTCACCGTTATCGATGATGGTGCCAACATTTGTGGATAGAAGGTGTCATGTGGTCAGCACAACGAGCCTGCCATAGCTGTTACCTCTTTATTCAAGTAGCGCCTCGTTTGACCTCGTTTCAGACCCACTGTTTCACAGATACATTTAGTAAACGCCGGGGATCGAACCCGAAACCTGTAACCAGGAACTTTGACCATTAGACCCATGGGGTGAGCACCCTTACAGGACTAGCTGATCCTGTAAACTAGTTGGGACACCATCGCTAGGAGCAGCTTGCAATGACGTCTCAGAGGAATACGCATGCGTGGACGTGAAGTCCATAGAAAAGGAAATGTTAAGTCTATGTAAAATTCGCCATTACTGTTTTGTTAGCAATTTGTCGCTTATTTTAAAGAGGGAGTTTAGCTAGATTTTCTAGATTTTACATTTTATACATTGGTTTATTTATAAAATGTTGGATTTAGTTACATTTTATTGAATTTGATATAAGAATTGATTAATTAACATTCCGCAATAGAAAATACTTTGTGTTCCAAGTCTAACGTCCCACTTTCAATCTTTTAGTTCACGGCACTAACGCCGCGAGCGCTAGCAATGTGGTTCTAGCTCTACTTGCCAACAGAGTGACGTTTCTATATTTATCCCTTTTCTATGACTAGGCCACAGAGGCGGTATATGTATACCGCCTATATATATAAAGAATTAATAGCCAAAGCTATTATTTATGCTTATTAGTGGGGATTACTCCACCTAGATATCATATTCTGAAAATTGCAGCCATCATCGACTCGGTAGAGCATTGGCGTACTAAGCCAGAGGTCCCGGGTTCGATTCCCGTGTCCAGGTGTCATTTTTCAATTTTCAGAATATGATATCTAGGTGGAGTAATCCCCACTAATAAGCATAAATAATAGCTTTGGCTATTAATTCTT